>KK113548.1:347461-376043 GCA_000611955.2 Stegodyphus mimosarum | reverse complement strand
TCAAGACTTCCATGCAAGCTACGATGCATGGCAGAATTGTCGGCAGATGCTATATTGATGCTCAAGGATGTTATCGCAAGGAATTTTAAGTACATGTAAGCATATCTTGAAGTAAATGAATTTTATGTAGAACCAAGTTTTAAGTAGTTTTTCTCCATCCTTTTCGCAGTCCTTTTTAATGTGGGAAACACATACAATCTGGCAATCGGGAATTTCGGTGCTGGAAGCCCGAAGAGGACATCGTTGATTTTCCTTGTTTAATCGCCGTAAGAATGGCGTTTAAACAAAATATGATGGACGATATTTCGTTATCACCTAGATTTGGCTACTCTCCCTTCCCAGTCGCCTTTTAAGTGGGAAAGAATGTAAGGGATTTTTCTCTATCCTTACCGCGTGCCTTCGTGCTGTAATTTGAAGTTATGTCCAGCTCTTCTGCACCGATCAATATCCAGTCTTCTACAAATTCCATACCGGATATTGTATTGCAATAAAAAATAACAAATAAAGCACAAAATATTTTGAAATGCATGAAAAAGAATCAAAATGGAAAATGATGATGAGGTTTCTTATGTAATTTTTAAATACGAATTTTAAATAAAATAAAAATATCCTAGAAAACGAAATATGAAAGTTATGCTTATGAGTACTAATTAATTAAAAAAAGGGAACTTTGAGTTATAAGGTATTTTTCTCGCCTTCTTAACAGGCCTTCGTGGTGTCGTGGTCAGCACGCTCGGCGCGGATTCGAGAGGACCGTAGTTCGAGTCCTGGAGAGGGCATTGCTCCTTTCTTCAGCTTCTTGACGTCGAAAAAATACCTAATGTCTCTACAATGGCGCCCGAACGAAGAAAGGTGGTGGATGAGGATTCTCCACCACCAGGATTTGGTGATTGATTCGATAAATCCCCAGTCGCCCTTTAGAAGGCGGAGTGGAGTACATAAGGTATTTCTCTCACCTTTGTAACATGCCTTCGTGGTGTAGTATTCAACACGCTCGGTGCGTATTCGAGAGGTCCGTGGTTCGAGTCCCGGCGAAGGCATTGCTCCTTTTTCTTGTCTCCTGCTTCAAAATAGCCTAATGTCTCTACAAAGTATTTACTTAAAAATTATGCAAAAATAAGTACTAGTTAACTAAGGAAAAACTTTTAAGTATTTATAAACACAATCACCATTTTCGTTGATTCCAAGAATCACAAAACTGAGACCCTGAAGTTATACAGATCAGGGTATTCTTCACATTAAGCCAGCATATGAACTTAAACTTTGAACTACCTACGCAAAACATCGAAGGCCTTCTTTTAGTTCACTCGTAACTTCCCTCTCTTTTCCTACCATCAGCATTTCGAAAGGACGCTCGAATTTACGGATTTTCGCTTAGCCTCCCCGGCCTTCAAACACCGGAACTCCCGATTGCCAGCCACATGTGCTTCCCGTTACACCACGAATGCGCGCGATAAGGATGGAGGAAACCCACTTACAAATTGGGCCTATAAAATTCGTTTATGTCAAGATATGCTCACACGTACTTAAAATTCCTTGCGATAACATCCTTGAGCATCTGCCGGCAATTCTGAATATATCGCTTTTCCGAAAAGACATCATAGTCACACGATCTTCTGCTTGTTCTGGATTTGAGTCCAAGCTCACTGTCGAGTTAATTATTCACTCATCGTTAACCTGCATACTCATCGTTTCGACTGCAGACATAGATCAAGACTTAGCTCGGTGTTTTTGATGATTATTTAAATAACAGTTCTTCATATGCTCATTAACATCAACTCTAACGCGAAATTTCTGTACGAAACGATTACTTTTTTCTTCAAAATGGTTTTTCCATTCATGAAATATTTTTGTTGCAATAAAACAGAAACTAACAACCGTATCTGTGGAACGTAATCTGAAATTCAGTTTTCCGAAAACTCCAAGTGAATCCATTGCTAAATACATCATCTATTATAAATAATCAATACTACAATCAATACCCGAAATATACCCGAAAATTGAGGATGGGGATTGGAATTATACGTTAATAAATGGTCATGCAATACTACATTAGTAACTATGTAGAGTCATTAAGTTAATTGGAAGCAGGAGATGTGAAAATTGAGCAATGCCCTCGCCGGGATTCGAACCACGAACCTCTCGAGTACGCGTCGAACATGCTCACCACTACACCACGAAGGCATGTGAAGAACGCGGTAGAAATACCTTAAAACTATTGTGCAATTTTTTCGTTAAGTTACCATCTTACCTACCTTCTGAAAAGTACTGCAATGTTTCTATTCGACCATTATAAACAACAAGATACCCCTTAAAACGATAGTTATTGTACAGCTACCCTTGAGCAAGAACGCTTTGTGTTAACACTTGCAATTGCTGAAAGCATTTTCTCCTTCAAATGGATAAGATTTTGAATCTTGTAAAACATCAATGAAAACATAAATGTATCTATCTTATAATAATATTGTAATATCTTATAATAATCTTGTAAATAATGTAAAAAATCAATGAAAACTCCAAAAAAGAAATCTAATAGATTTAGATAAAGTATGTGGATCAAGAAATAAGTTTGTTTGGCTAATGTGTTATAATTCACCATATATTAATTAAACACTTACACTTAATGCATAAAAATGTGAGCCATCTTCGTTGTGTAACATTAACCTTTGTTAATTTAATATCAATGAGGAATACTGAAACAGTATTCTCTGCAAGAATTATTGCGGGAAGCATAACACCCAAACTTCTCAGTGATCCGAAGTGTATGGGTCAAAGATGGATTTGTTGTAAAATTTTCGTATTTAAAATGTGTTTACATTAAAAAGTAAATTACACTAAAAGGAAATTAACTTTAAACGTTCCTGTTTTTCTATATTGCAGTCCCCACCTAAATAATATGCTGTTTCACCTTAATTTTACAGTTAGTTAGTTTACCTTAGTTTTAAATAAATAATAAATAAATAAAAAAAGTCTGAAAGGCTTCAGATTTTAAATTACGTCCAAAGGGGCGTTTTTTAAACATTTTGTACGTTACTTTTATTTATTGAATATCATGTTCTTCGCATTTAAACCATAAAATTCAGTTCAATATCACAAAATAATTTTAAACTGAGCCTATCTTTAGAATTTCCTACACACAGTCTCGCTCGCTGCAGATAAAAATAATTTTTTCTGTACAACGTTGCCATGGCCCGCTTCGAAATCCTCGAGTTTGTTCATCAAAAATTCGTTAAAGTTTTACAAAATATGAAATGGTTCATAAAACAAATTCCAAATTTCAAATTTGGGCTTCCGGATGCCTCTATTCGCAGCAGGATGACGGCATTCGAAATTCGATGGCTTTAGGTACCGTCGTTTTATCACAATGCGAGAAACATACATACATTTATGCAGATTCTTCATTATTTAATTTCTTTAAATATAATACAGGGCTGCAATATTTTGTGGCAACAGTTTGAAAAGTGATACAGACTTTTAATGTTTCCGACGCAAAATCGCAAAACGAAAACAATAGTCCTTCAGGGACAAAGCCCCTTTGGACTAATAACCTTTGAATTCGCGATTCTTTTTGTGTTTAAATGCCATAATTAACAATAGTGCATTCATAAAACAGATTTTTTTGTCTAACTAGCGGGCAAGCCCGCCCTTTTTGTGTTTAAATGCCATAATTAACAATAGTGCATTCATAAAACAGATTTTTTTGTCTAATGCACAAACCGGAGAAAATTCAATCAAAGAGTTATGTCTAGAATTAAACAGGTGGGGCAAGATAAAATAGGTACAGAAATAGTAATTAGCATAAATATTAAGAATTAAATTACCCAGTACTAAGCGAAGTCCAATCGTAAGACTTCGAAGAATTTCTTCCATTGTTATACATGTCTTATCTCCAAACGTTATCTTGAATCTTTGGCGATACTTATCGAAACAAATTTTAACAGTCGCCGCCCCCTGCGATATTCCTCCAGGCAATGATAGGGCTAAATGACCGATGGGTTCGATTGTTCCTGATAAATGCTTAACTAGCAAAGCGTACGGTTCATTGGGTGTTTGTTGGAAGGAGAATTTAGCAAGTTCAGATAGTCGGCGTTCGAATAATGCGCACTCTGTTGCATTTTTTACTGTATTGAAACCCATTCCTCACCAAAATACTCAAAGTGAAATCACTTTTCTCTTCCTCAAAATAAATAAATAAATAAATAATAAAAAAATCTGAAATGTTTAAGAGTTTAAATTATGTCCAAAGAGGCGTTTCTTTAACATTTTGTGTGTAACCTTTATTTATTAAATATCATGTTCTCCGCACTAAACCATAAAATTCAGTTAAAGAACATAACTGAGCATATCTTTAGAATTTCCCATACATATCCTCACGCGCTGGAAATAAAAATGTTTTTTCTGTACAACGTTGCCATAGCTCGCTTCGAAATCCTCGAGTTTGTTCATCAAAAATTCGTTAAAGTTTTACAAAATATGAAATCGATACTAAAACAAATTCCAAATTTCAAATTTGGGCTTCCGGATGCCCCTATTCGCAGCAGGATGACGTCATTCAAAATTCGGTGGCTTTAGGTACCGTCGTTTTATCACAGTGCGAGAAACATACATACATTTATGCACATTCTTCATCATTTAATTTCTTTAAAGATTTCGCAAGGCAAGTAACAGGAGCAGGAATTTACAGGGAATACAGGGCTGCAATATCTGGTGGCAACAGTTTGAAAAGTGAACCGGCATTTGTTTCCATCGCAAAATAGCAAAACAAAAACAATAGTCCTTCAGGGACAATGCCCCTTTGGACTAAGAACCTAAACGTTTTACATATTCATAACATGAATTAGGAAGAGATATATATTTTATTGAACTGTTACGAAATATCTTTGAAGCAATCTTATAAAAATATCGCATGGAAATAAAATACCTTAACTTGTAAGGTTTTAGTTAAACTAACAAAGTTTTATTTTAATTTAAATCTTTCTATCTCTTCTCTGTTTCAACTTCCCTTCAGAAGAAGCGCGCGTTTTCAGCTTATGCTAATTTGAAGTACAGTCAAGTACTATTTAAACCAGAGGTAAAAACCTTTCAGTGTGTGAGAGCTTTGAGTCTCGGATCACGGTCAGTCTGTTCGACGTTCGCCTGACCAGCTAGCAGCAAAAATTATAAGGTATAGTGCTTACTACGTGATTGCATATTGAAATAAATTGAAGTGCGCTAGTATTAGTATTTCTTGCTACGCACCATTTAGTTAGAGGCCAACTCCGCGATTTTGCTCTGTGAGCAAAGTTTAATTAAATTTCTATTTAGTTTTAGTATCAAATTTATCTGATTGTTAAGTTAGGCCCAAGTGTGGTCTTTTACTTTCTGTATCCTTCCTGAGTTGGGAAGTGTGTAAATAATAGTGATTTAATAAAAGAGGATTTTAAATCCCTTTCAAGTGCAGTTATTCTCCAGCACAGTATCTACATCAGAACAAAGCTCATTTTCAGCTCCCTGTTCCAGAGCAGGACTTTAGGTTAAGGAGTTACTTCACAATGTTTGCTAAAGCTGTGCACAGAACACTCAGTCTGACAAACTAAGTAGGCAAATTTAATGCAAAGGAAGTCATTCACGAAAATGTGATGCAATGTTTTTAAGCAAAAGTGTACTCTTTAATAGTGTATCCCAGACATACTTTTCTAAAAATATTAGCACTAAAATTGAAAATTATTTGATTACTGTTATAATACAGTGTTAGAAATCACTTTTATGTGAAATTCAGAAATCCAGATCTTAAAACCTGAACACATATTGCTTTTCCGGTTATTTAACAAACGCTTCTTATCTAGATAGATATAAAGAAATCTGTATAATATATCTATATCGCATTTATAAACATTAGTTTACACTTGAAACTCCATATCTTCAAGAATGTAATCAAAAGAAGGAACGCCGTTCGAATAACATTCCAGCCATACATTTCTATGGACGACACCCTATGACAATCATGCAGTTTTCCCAGGCTTCGGAAAAATTAAAAGTCTCCACGTAACACTAAAAACTCAGAAAATTTCTTCCCCCCCCCCAGAAGTCGTAACACACAGATGAGAGTGGCGACGGCGGTGGAAGTGCCGAACGAATCTTGAGGAATCTGGACTGGGAGGAGGGAAGGAACGTGAATGAGTATCGATTGCAAAAAAGATCTCGAGTCCATTGAGACGGAGCGTTGCCATAGCGACGACCTACATCCGTCCTCTGATCGAACACTCGGGACGACCGCCTCGATCCAGAGCTGGCCGGCATTCATTGGGTGCCGAAAGCCTCGAAGTAGGGGGATCGAAATGTGCAATATAAAACCACATGTTGAGTGTCAACCATTAGGTTTACGCTATGAAACGCATATTGAGTATCTCTCAAATTTAGAATGTTGCGAATAATATTTTTTTTTAGAAAGAAAGCGGCAAAATAGGAAGGAAGGCTTTAACATGAAGACAAAACTTAAGTAGGTTTTGTAAAATTTGTACGCGTATTTTCTTCAGGCAGTTAGGGCAAATGATTTCAAACTCATTTTGGTAAGGAAGATTACTTCGATTTAGCAGTCAAGAATCTAATTCTATATAATATAGATAGATCACTACAAAATGGTGGAGGAACAAAATGGATATTGTTAAAATAAAGAAAAGAAATTCTAACTTCAGCTCGGTTTTTAAGAGTGAGCTTATAGCCATCGATGAAGGACTAAACGCTATTTTATCCTTTACAGATCTTAAGGCAGTATGGTTTTTGACTGACAGTCGTAGCGCCATCCAATATCTTTCAAACTGGCGAAGAGTTGGTGATAGGGCCGGAAGTGCAATTCTTAGCAAACTTAAGAAGGTCTCATCACTCTGTGAGGTACACCTTCAGTGGATTCCTTCCCATGTTGACATTTGGGGGAATGAAATGGCGGACATTCTGGCGAAGGAGGGTTCTGAAGAACCATTACCAGTTACCAATTCACTGACATATCTTGAACTGTACTCCATTAGAAGACATGCAGACAGGCAAATTTGGCTCGTTCCGCCGAATCATCCCTGGTATCAAGCTGATTGTCCTGGAAGATCCCTTGCTATTGACTGCGATAGATGTGTTCAGACAACACTTTCCCGATTCTTCAGTGGACACCTGAAAGGACTCACTTTCGAGAGAGGTTACAAGATGCACCCAATTTGTTCTAAATGTCAAAATACACCGGCTTCACCGACACATATACTTGAGTGCCTGGAATTGTCTCTTGAGGACCTTTACAAGTCTCCTGTGCTTGTTTTCGATTTTTTGAAGGTGAATGGACTCATGGATCTCGTCTAGTAAATTCCTAGACATGGAGATAAGCAACAACAACAACAACTACTACAAAATGCATGATATTTAAATTGGATAGCTGGCAACAGCTAAATTTCAGAGTCACAAATTAATAATCGACATGTCCAAAAGAGCTCATAGATAACAAGAAACAAGAAGTGAATCCAAACTGTTTAAAGATTGGAGAAACAGAATTTCCAACATCGATCCTGTCTTGATCTGGATTGGGCCACAGAAAAATGCTTAGGGTCTCAAGGAAAAGGAGCACCAAAAAACCTTTCCATTGCCAGTGTTACTGTTGATGAAGCAAAGCCGATATCAAGAAAAAAAATGGAGAAAAACAGGCATTATACGGCTAAAAATGTGTGTGGGACAGCAAAAAATATTTTATATGGCTTTTTAAGGGTCTGTTGAGATCTTAATTCAGCCCTGATCCTGTCGCAGATCTTCAGCGCAGTGTAAAGGATTAGCCTAGCTCCATTATAGCCATATTATTGTTATCCATAGCTTATACAGAAACAGATTTTACACAATTTTTCAAAATTTCTTGAAATTCTTATCAATCAGTTCAGAGAATCATGCATGCAAAATAAAAAAAAAAAAAGAAAGAAAAAAGAAATCTTAAAGGTTTCAGATTTTAAATTGCGTCCGAAGGGGCTTTTTTTTAACGTTTTGTGTGTTACGTTTATTTATTAAATATCGTGTTCTTCGCACTTAAACCATAAAATTCAGTTCAACAGCAAAATCGCAAAATAATTTTAAAAACAGCATATCCTTAGAATTTCCGATACGCAGTGTCACCCCCTGGAGATAAAAATGTGCTTTTTCCTCCATAGAGTGTTGCCATGGCTCGCTTTTAAATCGTTTGAGTTTGTTCAAAAAAAATTCGTTAAAGTTTTACAAACTATGAAATAGATAATAAAACAAATTCCAAATTCCAAATTTGGGCTTCCAGATGCGCCTATTCGGGTGGAAACGTACGTTATTCTAAACTGGATGGCTCTAGGTGGCCGTTGTTTTATCACATTTGGAGAAATATATATACATTTATGCAGATTCTTCATTATTTAATTTCTTTAAATATAATACAGGACTGCAAGATTTGTTGGCAACAGTTTGAAAAGTGATTCAGACTTTTAATGTTTCCGAAGCAAAATCGCAAAACGAAAACAACAGTCCGTCAGGGACAAAGCGCCTTCGGACTAAAAAAAAAAACCATACATTTCTATGAAATGTTAATTGGAAAATCCTACCTTGTAAGCATATTACTTAAAATGAATATATATCTAATAGACTGGAGAGATTTATTGTGTAGATAGAAGAACGAAACTTGCACAGAAATATAACTTATCCTTGAAATGCATATTCTGATTCACACATTATTATGAGCGCATTCCCCCCCACACACACGTTTTTGGAAGCTTACATCTTCAGACATAGAATGAATGATATTGAGAAAACAGCCGTAACAAGTTAGCAGAAGCCAAACAAGCGAGGAAAGTGTGGATACTTTTATAAGAAGCGTACTTTTATAAAGAGTAAGCGTACTTTTATAAGAGTCAAAAAGGTAAATAGTTACTATTTTTAAGATAGGAAAAGGAAAATACCCAAATTAAAATAAAGGATAAAAGGGTGTACCGCAAATTAAAATCAGAAATTTGCATTACATCTTTTTATTTCGCACATTTCCCCTCCCACTTCAAAGAGAACGATAGAAAAGCCTTTTAGGAAAAAGTATTACAACACTAACAAATGAAGATAACGAATCTATACAATATATAACATTCACTGACAAAAATGAAAACGGCTTTCCTCAAGGACACAGCCTGTAGGTTTCACCGTGTCTCGTCATTTTGTTCATTCACTCGCTTACATGTACATGCGAAACATACAAAATTACTCACAAAAATGTAAATTAGGAGTAATGCAAAAAGTAGCATTATATAATATATTGTTGCGAAAAATTCGGCGGTTGCGCCTGTATGTAAGCTTTCCAGCATAGCACTAGGGTTGCCATAAAATAATGTATGGTAGGGTTGCCAGATTGGCGACTTTATCGCCCATTTGGCGACCAAATCGGGGATATCGCATGGTCCAATCAGGAAGCTTCTAAAATAACTTCCTGTCGAGATATTTCTCGAAACGTGTGGAACCTAAGGAAAAGCTTTATAAACCCCTGCGTTTCTGAGAGCCGGCATTATTGTGAGAATAGCTGCTTACTGTGAGTGCTAAGTTACGAAGAGTGCTTTGAGTGCTACTTACTGTGAGTGCTTACGCTAGAGTTCTGTGAACGGAAAGCGATCGAGATAGTGCTTTGCCGTGAAGCTACCTTTACAGTATAGCTTGACAGTGTATTGGTGATTGTTCCACGGTGTTTATTATAAGCTTAGTGTTGCCGTGAAGCTACCTTTACAGTTACAGCCTGAAGCTGTGTTGCTGATTGTTTCAGCGTATTTATTGTAGATTTTCGACGCTTTTAAAGGTAATTTTGGAACTGTGCTGTAAATAGTGATTCTTGTAAATAAATTGTGCTTTTGATTGTTCTGCATCGTGTTTTCATCGGATACTCTCAAATCCACGAACCCGTATAACGCAACAATATGAAATGAATGGGTAATCCAATTTAAAAGTTTGTGAGCTCTTTCATCCTCAAAACATAATTTCATCAAAATTTCTCTCCACATATCTTTAAAAATCTCCTAAATTTTAGAGTCCTAATATAAGATATTTTCTCCCTCCTTTCTGCATGCAAGCGTATTCCAGACGTTCAGGGTTCGAGCCCCGGTGAGGACACTGCTCCAGCTTCAGAAAAAACAACCTACTGTCTCTACAGTGGCGCCTGAACTAAAAGGTGATGGACGATGATTCTTCACAACCGGGATTTCACGACTGGGTCCCCTAATCCCCAGTCGTCCTTTAAAAGGGGGAGTGATTTTCTCCCTTCGTTCTTCATGCTATGGTGGTGTAAAGGTAGCACACTTGGCGCGTATTCGAAAGGTCCAGGTTCGAGTCCCGGTGAGGGAATTGCTCATTTTTCACATCTCCTCTTAAAATAACCTAATGTCTCTATATTAAGTTTTGGAAGAAAATTCGAAATTTCGATTTGTAAGTGTTGACATTTCTTGAAAATCCTTACTTGAATATCATCATAGCCCAGTATATACCTCACAATTTTGTAAGATACAAAGAGCTATAAACGCGAGGTTGGCCTCTATTCTAAACTATCAATGGTGCGTAGCAAGATTTGGCTAATACTAACGCACTTAGATTATTTCAATAAGTATTAGAGTAACAGCGCTAAGGCTTAGAATTTAAATATTAGCTAGTCAGGCGGACGTCGAACAGAGCCGAAGTGATCTGAGATTAAAAGCTCTCTCCCACACTGAGAAGTTCCTCCCTAACCTTTAAATAGAAAATTCAGCTCCACTTCAATTAGCATAAGGCTGAATCGCGCGCTCATTCTAACGGGAAGTTGAAATAAGAGTTCACAGGAAAGAGAAATTAACATAAAACTTTTTTAGTTTAAACTAAAACCTTACAAACATTTCTCACATGACCGAAGCATTTATAATGGAGCTGGACATGCCAATCGTTATGCTTATGGTAGCTTTTAAAACTATAATTAAATTTGAAATCCTATAAAAACTTCTACTTTTAGCATTTTTTCATTGATTCCTAAGTTTTTCGTTGTCTAATTTATTACCGTGATGATTATGTTATGTATGCAATAGTGTTTAAATACACAGCTATATATACTTATAAACGTTACCTTATGAATCTGTTCCTGTATTTCTTAATTTATATGAAGAAACAAATGTGCATTTACAAAGTTTTAAAGTAATCATTTTCATCTTTCAAATGTTAAGATTTATTAGGAGTATAGTTTTTAGCCCAAAGGGCATTAGCCCAGAAGGGCTATTAATTACGTTTTGGCATTTTGCGTTGATAACTTACAATGTTGGTTCACTTTTCAAACTGTTGCCGCCAAATATTATCACCCTGTATTATATTTAAAAAAAAATTAAATAATAAAGAATCTGCATAAAAATATGCATGTTTGTCACACTGTGATAAAACAACGGTACCTAGAACCATCAAATTATGAACCCGAATATAGCCTTTGAATTGGTTTTACTATCTGTTTCATATTTTGTAAAGCATTTATGAGTTTTTGATTAAGAAGCTGAACGATTTCAAAGCGAGCAATGGTAACACTGTACGCGGGAGGGGGGCGATTATCTCAAGCGTGCGAGGCTGTGTATCGGAAATTCTAAAGATATTCAAAATCTCTGAAACAACCTTGTATTTGCCGTACATTTATTAAAACACTCAATCGATTTCGAGGGTAGCTACAGGTCCCTCCTCATCAGGAGAACGAAATTTCTAGAAAGAAGCCTTTTGGATAATGTTTGCAGATCCAAAGTCAAAATTATGGTTAAATTTCGAACTATGATAGGATATTGAAGACTTGTTAATTGCTTTCCCTTTCTAGAAATTTCGTTCTCCTGATGAGGAAGGACCTGTAGCTGCCCTCGAAATCAATTGAGTGTTTTAATAAATGTAAGCCAAATACAAGATTGTTTCAGCGATTTTGGTTGTCACATTGGCGTGCTCCTCTTCTATTCTAAAGATATGTTCTTTTCAAAATTGTTTTGCGATATTGCTGTTTAACTGAATTTTATGCTTTAAGTGCGAAGAACATGTTATTTGATAAATAAAGGCAAATACACTTAACATTAAATAAGCGATCCTTTGGGCGTAATATCAGATCCGAAATTTTTCAGTTTTCTTTGCACTTATGGTTTCTCTGAAACTTTTGATCAGAAATTCGACAAATAGTGTTTAATTATATAAATTTCAAGGTGAATTCTAGGTGATTTTGAGAAATAATTATCAATTGTATAAAATTCTAGGGAACGGAATTCTGGATGAATCTAAAATGCCGAATTATTATACTTCGTCGCATAAAATTACATAAACATTTAAAAATTTTATCCTTAATTTTATAACGAAACGTACTCGCTTTTGGCGTCTCAAAATTTTTTTTTCACTATATTTCGAACAGTTTAATGTAAGCTATTTTAATTAGGTATTATTTTCTAATCTGAGAAAAAATCTGCAAAAAAATATTTATTTGTTTATTCATAATGTTGCCCTCGGTATGTATTACAGTTTTATATCGAAGATGCAGAGCGTATATTATTTAAAATATTTCAGTACTTAGAACATAAAGGGAATAATTATTGGAGAGATTGAACAACACGAATCAGCGTACTGTCTGCAAAATTTACAAACATTACTCTGATTTTTGTTGTTTAAGTTCTCTAATAATCGTTATTCGGCGTGTTATTAGTCCAAAGGGGCTTTGTCCCTGAAGGACTATTGTTTTCGTTTTGCGATTTTGCGTCGGAAACATTAAAAGTCTGAATCACTTTTCAAACTGTTGCCACAAAATCTTGCAGCCCTGTATTATATTTAAAGAAATTAAATAATGAAGAATCTGCATAAATATATATATATTTCTCGCATTGTGATAAAACGACGGTACCTAAAGCCCAAATTTGAAATTTGGAATTTGTTTTATTAACGATTTCATATTTTGTAAAATTTTAAAACGAATTTCTGATGAACAAACTCGAGGATTTCGAAGCGGGCCACGGCAACGTTGTACAGATAAAAAAAAAAAAAAACATTTTTATCTGCAGCGCGTGAGACTGTGTGTAGGAAATTCTAAAGATAGGCTCAGTTTAAAATTATTTTGCGATATTCTTCTTTAACCGAATTTTATGTTTTAAATGCGAAGAACATGATATTCAATAAATAAAAGTAACATACAAATTGTTTAAAAAACGCCCCTTTGGACGTAATTTAAAATCTGAAACCTTTCAGATAATTTTTTAACTTAAATCATAAAGGAAATGAGCAGATGAGCAAATACAATAGCAAGGATATTGGAATAAGTATACAAAATGTCACGATCAAGGTTCCGGTCTAGTTATTATAAAGATTTTCTGCTTTAAAACATGCTATGTTTTTGGCGTCATATATTGGTGTTTAAAGGGTACCCGAGCCCTTAAAGTATAAAATAAATATTTAGATTATTAAGAAATGATATGCTTTTAAATTTCTCAGTTTGTTTAGTAGTTTTATTAAATTCAAAAGATTATAAAACACCTTGTCTTTTGCCGAATGGAAAAATTCTGAGAACTGTTTAAACGCGAAGTATCAGTTGCAAAATAAAAAGCTTGCGATTCGTGTAGTTAGGTTAGGTTAGGTTATTCAATTATGGCAATGCACACTAGGGCTATCTATCTAAGGGGACGGGTGCCTTCGTGGAGGACTTTCTAAGGAAAACTGACTCGTATACACGATTCGTGTAGTGCTAATGTTACTTACTAAAGCGACGGGATTCTATATTCGTGTTAAACGTATTGTGGTATTCGAAAAATTTCGAAAAACCTCCACTAAAGACGCTTCAAACATTTCATTAATGTCGAATGTCGGGGAGGGAAAGACAAAGATAAGCATATCAAGAAAAACCTGATTTTTCGCCTGACAAAGCTACCCAGTAAGTGAAATTCATCGAACTTCGCAATGCAACATAGTCAAGATATAGTAAGTTGAACTGAAGAAAGACTTCGAATCAAAGTTTCTGTCTGTTAAATTTGCAAGAATGTCTTTTAACCTAATAACGGATATTTAACATTCTCTACATTCGTTTGTGCGAAATTCCTGAAATCGTAACCGTTACAGTTCAGTCCTCTCTTGCGAAAGCACTTTTCATCTCCTCGCATATAGTACAGCTAATAACCAAGCTCATGTTCGCTGTTCATCTAGATTAATGCTTTCTTATATATAATGTTCAAAGATTAAACAGTACATTCTAAATTAAGGTGTAACAGATTTCGACAAATGGAGTTAATACTCACATGTAAAAAGCCGACTTGTTCTCGTTTAGATCGTTAACTTTAGGTTCGCATTAAGAACATGTGCGAAATTTAATAACTGCAAATAAGGCTTTATCAGCGATAAGTCACATTCTGCCTCCTAAGTTTAATTTCAAATGCTGCACTAATAAATCTCAGTATTCTACTCGCATTTTGCAAGAATCTAAAGACATTTAGTTAGCACTTCCGAATCAGAGTCCAAGAAAGTTTTAGTTTTTGAATCATAATTCATTTTTGTCTCAAAAACATTAATCCTTGTAAAAGTTGTCTCTTCATACCCTGTCAATTCAAAAAACGGATGATTTTTGTTTTCAATCCAGTACTTTGAAGATTTGTCAGGACTCGTATTTCTTTCTATTTGTTTGGCAAACATGATGTGTCCTGACTGGACAGTCAGTTGGCTGAAAACTATGTCCTATGGAGTGTAGCAAAGACCACAAGATGAGAAGGGTTAAAATGACCCTTTATTTTTTCCACGTTTTCTCAGGCGCTCCCGCACTCCGGGATGCAAAGACCAACCACTTGTGGTCTGAACGTAAAAAATATAAGACTACTAACTAACTAAAATTTAAATAAGAGCTAACTTTTAATATTTTACACAGATGACTAGCACTAAGACTGGCCTTTTAAATGACTACGCCTGTAGTACGCAAACTGCTAAAAACTACAATACGTCTTTAACTTTCAAGAGGATTAAAAACCTCTGGCCTTAAAGGCGGACATTAACTGATGGCAAGCTCGCGTGAAGATTCGTGGCAAGATGGCTCACTATCTCTACGCTCTTGGCAAAAAGCCACAACTTAAATATTTAAGCGTTAGCAAGTACAATTTGCATAAACATATTCATGCGTTCATTCTGGCCGAAAGTGGAACATAAGAGATGGTAGTAAAGTTTTAAAGTAAAATAAACGTTAGTCAAACTTAAGATCCTTACGGAGTCCGAAACAATTAAACTATTAAACTTAAAAAACAAAAACAAAAACAAAAAAAAAATCTGAAAGGTTTCAGATTTTAAATTACGTCCAAAGGGGCGTTTTTTAAACATTTTGTGTGTTACTTTTATTTATTGAATATCATGTTCTTCGCATTTAAAGCATAAAATTCAGTTAAAGAGCAATATCGCTAAGTAATTTTAAAGTGAGCCTATCTTTAGAATTTCCTACACACAGTCTCACGCGCTGCAGATAAAAAAGTTTTTTTCTGTACAACGTTGCCATGGCCCGCTTTGAAATCCTTGCGCGTGTTCATCAAAAAGTCGTTAATGTTTTACAAAATATGAAATCGTTTATAAAACAAATTCCAAATTTGGACTTCCGGATGCCTACATTCGCAGCAGGATGACGGCATTCAAAATTCGATGGCTCTAGGTACCGTCGTTTGATCACAATGCGAGAAGCATACATACATTTATGCACATTCTTCATTATTTAATTTCTTTAAATATAATACATCTCTGCAAGATTTGGTGGCACCAGTTTGAAAAGTGATACAGACTTTTAATGTTTCCGACGCAAAATCGCAAAACGAAAACAATAGTCCTTCAGGGACAAAATCCCTTTGGAGTAAAAATTATCATAATATTAATTTCCATAGAACAACGACAAATACTAGGATATCGCTCTTTCACATCAAAATTTATCAAATAATTTTCCATTTGAAAACATAAGCTATCTGTTAAAACGAAATCTATTAAAATCAGCTCGAAGTTATAACAATCTAGTATGTAAGTTTTATGTAATTGTTGTGTATAGTGTGATTATACTAAACTATGTAACAATTTATTATGCGTGTAGATTTGAAATGGATAATTTAAAAAATTTAAGCTACTTGTTATTTTAAATCTTTTATGAATGGTTGACTTCCCTTAACACCAAATAAATTTCATTGATAAATAAGCAGCTCATACTTTCTAGTTTCTTAACAGACACATCAAGCTGTTTTAAACCTTTGCATTCTGATGCTTATTACAAACGACTCATCTTGAGATGAAAGTTTAGAGTAAAAAATATCACGTATTTCTAAAAAAAAAAAAAAAAAAAAAAAAAAAAAAAAAGGAAAGAAAATTTCTGAAAGCATAGGTTCAAGCAAATTTATTTGCGTACTTTCACATTTATTTCTCCTCTTTCCAGAGTAAAGTTTATTTATTTGCGCTTATTCTGTAAGGTATTTTCTCCCTCCTTTCTGCCTGCCTTCGTGATGTAACGGTAGCACACTCGGCGCGTATTCGAGTGGTTCACGTTCCAGTCCCGGCGCTGACATTGCGCAGTTTTCATGTCTTCTGCTTCTTCTTCTTCAAAAAAAATCTGAAGGCTCTGGTTTCAGATTTTACATTACGGCCAAATTTTTTTACGTTTTTTTAACATTTTGTGTGTTGCTTTTATTTATCAAATATCATGTTCTTCGCACTCAAACCATAAAATTCAGATCAAGAGCAATATCGCAAAATAATTTTAAACTGAGCCTATCTTTAGAATTTCCGATACACAGTCTCACGCGCTGGAGATTAAAATGTTTTTTTTCTGTACGACCTTGCCATGGCTTTCTTTGAAATGCTTGAGTTTGTTGATCAAACATTTGTTAAAGTTTTACAAAATAGGAAATCGATAATAAAACAAACTGGAATTTGTTTCAAATTTGGGCTCCCAGATGCCCAAATTCGCAGTAGGATTAAGTCATTCAAAATTGGATAGCTCTAGGTACCGTTGTTTTATCACATTTGGAGAAATATATATATGTTACTGTGAAAGACTGAAATTGGAGAATGTCGACTTTCACCGAGAATGTCAACATTCACCAAATACGTCTGTGAAAGATCGAATATAACATTGCATTCTTGTACATTCGGACCCTCACCGGTGTATGTCGACCATCACAGATATGCTGTGGTGTAGGTCGAAAAGAGAGGCGACTGGCTGTTTCCTATAAATGCAGTCGCAAAAGCAAGGGCCTTTCGGGCAATTCAAAGTCTCGTATTAGTTTAAGTTGTTGCAATGAATCAGATTCGAATCACATAATTTAGTAAGTTTTTTAACTTGTATTATTTTCCTTTCTCATTTTGAATGTATTGTGTGTTTTAAGTACTCGTGTGTTTTTTCGCGACTGAATTACGGAGAAGAAAATATAATATTCTCATATATTAAATATTCACCATTAGCAGATGGTGAATGCCGATATTCACCGGTGTGAGTCAGAAATAAGAGTCTTTGGAAAATATTTCGGACATACATGCACCAAGCGACAATGTGAATGTTGACATTCACCGGTGAAAGTAGACATTCTCCAGATTTCGGTGTTTCACCGTAACATATACATTGATGCACATTCTTCATTATTTAATTTCTTTAACTATAATACATGGCTGCAATATTTTGTGGCAACAATTTGTAAAGTGATTCAGACTTTTAATGTTTCTGAGGCAAAATCGCAAAACGAAAACAATAGTCCTTGAAGAACAAAGCACCTTTGGACTTAAAAAAAAACCTAATGACTCTGCAACTCTTCTTAGGATTAAAATGATTAGGGTAGAAGTTTTTATCAGTTTAATCAGTTTTCTAAGTTTCAACATACATTTATGTTTTTCAGTTTCAAAGCAACTGCAAAATATTTCACTGAAAATCCAGTTATTATTGACTAGTGGTTTGAGCTGCCTTACGCTGTGTATTGAAATTCAAAGGCAGTAACTGATATTTTTCGAAATTTTGCAGTCAATAAAATTCTTTCAAATGGGTTGGATTAAGCTCCAGTGGGTTGGATTAAGCGTGTGCAAAGAAGCACACGAGTACTGCTAGCCTTAGAAGAGTATCGAGAATGGCTTTCTGGGGAAAATGGCTTCTATGCATACTTTACAGGAGGAAATCCACGCTTCGAGTCAATAAACTCGGTCAACCGATGACCAGTTCTGGTTCTGAACGTAAAATGCAATTAAAAGTCTCTAATGGTATCGGGAAAGCCACTTATATTCCTTTCATCAATACCTAAACGCTAACCACCAACAGGTATGGTAATAATAATGTTGTAAGACTTATCCTAAGTTTATTAACAGTTATTTTAAGTTATGATTCTTTCCTATTTATTCTAATTTCGGCTTACAATTTCCTGCAAGAATGTAATATCAGAAACGCAGTGAATGCAAATGAGTAAGAGTACTATTTAAATCGATGTTTCGTCGACTTCGAGAGAGTCTGATTTTCCTGATTAGCCGGCGTTTGCCTTTGGCTAATTTCTCTCGTAGCTACCACGCTCGGCCATACTTTAGGCCCTTGCTTGGCTTCTCTGATTTAATTAATATTTAGGGGCCAACTACTTAGAATCATGATAGCTTCGGCTATATCTTTCAGATAACTTTAGTTAAGCTTAGTTTAGTTTAAATTCATTATTATTTAAGGTCAAGCCCAAGTGGAGATTTTGTGTATACTCCGAGTTAGGACTTGATTGTATTTATTCTGATACATAAAGGGTACTTAACCCTTCTTAAGTCTTACGTGTTTATTCACACACTTAAGCGATTATTCGCTTATTAGTGCATGTGGGGTTCTGAGATTGAACATTGGAAATAAATACGTAAAACCCCACAATGTAATAATATATGTTAATATGCACAATAAATCGCTACCTTTCTAGGGAAATCTTTCGAAATTTATTCGTATTTTAACAATTTACACTGCCAGTGCATACCTAAATTTTTCCTATATTATAGCTTTCAGTAATTTTATCTTAATATCTCAATAAAACCGATATTAAAAAAATTACTGAGTGAAACGGAATTCTGAACTTCTGTAAATGTCATCATGAATATCATCAACAAAACTAACAATAAATACCAAGTGACTATACAGTAAAAGAAATTCTTAAATTAAAGAATTAAGTTCTGCGTTACATACGGAAATAATAGCAAAGGATCCTTTTAGGAGGATTATTTTACTCAAAATTCTTTTTTTAAGAACTCTTTATGACAAGTTTTCTCCCTTATTCTATTATTTTTATTTAAGTATACAGAGGCTGTTCGCACATTTTTAGACGATGTGTATTGTATTCACAAAACCAAATTACATAAAATTCTTCTGTTTTAAATGTTCTATTTGACATCCCTTATTCTGAACTATCTTTCGACACCGCAATTTCCAGGATAAGTAGAAGTGTCAGAAGAGGTATTCTATCCCATTCCTCCCGAACAGCTTTCCAGAGTCCCGTTAGGGTTTGGGGACAACGTTTGGATAATGCAGTTTTTAAAAGTCCGAAAGCACAAAAATCCATAGGTGACACATCGGGAGATTTAGTAGGGATATCGGTGAAGGATATGGCCTCGATACCAGTTTTTTGTTCCATTCCTTTTAGGAAATTTACAGTGGAATTTGATGCGTGACTGTTAGCATTGTGCGGATGGAGTCTCACAGATGATGGCATTGTGGGTAAAACGATGGTATTTCATTCAGAAAAATGGGCGATAAAATATGTTTCTGATAGTAATTAGAGTTAATCTTGACACTTTTTTGCACTCTCTTTATTTTTACTTGCCATTATAAGAAAAACCAGCAACAGTCATGAATCCCTTAGAAAAACTTTCTTTCGATTCTTTGGACCATGTACTTAAATTTTTTCTTCCCTTTTATGATAATAAATGGCTCTTTTTTGTTACAATCGTTTAAATACACCCATCCTTCATCTAGTGATTAGTCATATTGACTATGATGAAGCTCCCTGTTCAAGATCAGGAATTTAACACGGTTAAGACCATGTTCGCCAAAAGTATGCACAGAACACTCAGTCCTGACAAAGGTAGTAAAAATCCTTTCTTTTCTGAGATCTTTGTTGCTGATCGTTTTCAATATTCGTAAAATGTACACATGTTAAGCTTAAAAATGTCCAGTGTAATATATTTTGCAAAACCTGTACCACAGTAAAGAAAAGTCAATTAATTCCAATCAATACCGATAAAAATTGCCTGACTTGTTACTTGATTGTGACATATTTTTATATCTCACTTTAAAAGGTATATCTCCCACATTCTTAGCGTGCCTTCGTGGTGTAATGGTCAGCACACTGAGCCGGTATTTCAGAGGTCCGCAGTTCGATCCCCGGCGAAGGCAGTGCATATTTTTCATCGTTCCTGCTTCCAAAAAACCTTAATGTCTCTACAAAGTGAATATTTAAACGGGTGAAATCTCTGAGTCAATTCAAAGCGCGTTTCCGTTAGCCAGCGCACGTTTCGTTGCTATCTCGTTGACAGGCTAGTAAGCCTCTTGGCCATTTCAGATTATCCGCATGCCTGTTAGGTTTTTGTGAGTTAACCTGTTAGGCATAATTTAACATGCTAATCCAGCACTATTCTATTTTAGATTTAAATTGATTTATCTACTGAAAGTTCGCCTTCATAGGCATTTTCAATTACCAGTGTTTGCTAGTGAAATTCGCATTATTGCATTTCACTAAGAGTTAAGCTTCCCTCACCGTCCTACTTAAGCTAAGTTAGGTATTTGAATTTGTTAACACACCTTATTTCATATTATTTTAGTTCAGCCCAAGTAGTGGCTTACTCTCAAATTGGAGAGTTGTAATTATTTGAACTAAAAGTTCACTTTTAAACCCTCCTTCTGACTTTGTTGTACTTCAACACTAAAGGACATAGCCTAGTTTTGCTCACTGTCCTCCACATAGGGTTTCACAGCTTATGCTCACAAAGAAAGTCAAGAGATTGAAGGAGAAACCTTATAACTTAGCATATGTGCATTTTCATAATTCATTAAAATTTAAATGAGAAGGGGGGGCATACTGTTCACATACTTCCCAGAAAAGTCTGTAGCACAAAAAACAAATCTGAGAAAACATTAAGCCAAGAGGATATATGCAAGTAAATCAAAGAAAATGGAACAGGATTACGATTTTTTTCCTAACTCAATCGTTCCACGTTACTAGAAGATTCCTTTTGAGAAACAGTGAAAGTTAAAAGCCGCAGATTTGCAGCATTTAAATCTGAAATTACCGCATGCTGCGGAAGCTCTTGAAGCTTCTTCACACCGATTTTTTTTCAAGAGCTTAAAGAAAGAGATGGACTTGAAACATTATCTAGCCTTCATGTGAACTCAGGTAACGTAAGAGCCCTTGAAGAATGCTGATACTGCGTTAAACGAGCACAATGGAATAGCTGCACAAGCGACTTACAACCCTTTACCAATGCTACTCAGACCTTCAGACAATGCATCTTTTGCGGAACACTCCACTTTCTGCTCAGAGGAAGCGGGCAGTTTTTTAGTGAGGCGAGGAAGCAATCAGGCAGAAATTTTGCGTATGAAAAGATTTGTTTGTTCTGGAATGCATCTTAACATAACGTAACGTAATATCCTTTGACAGTGACTTTGATCATTGGTCTAAAAACGTTCTGTGCTTTATAACACACTAGCCGCTGCGCGGCCAGCCTTCGTCTGGCTTTTAAGTGTACCAGAAAAATGCCTAAAGAGAACACCAAACATTAAATTTGAAAACTGCACAGAATTTTACTCTGCAGAACAATTTTATCGAAAAAGAAACAAACAACAACGGAAAAAAAATCACTTAAAAATGCATTACATATAAAAAGCATACAACGAAATAAGCAATATCCCTTAATACAAATATTAATTATCCTAATAAATAAATTAACCAACTTCCCTTTGCAAAATCTTAAAAACTCGAATGGTATAAACAGATTAAGAACTTAAACGGATTAAAAAATATCATGCAAAACTTTTTTATAATTAAAATTATATATAATTAAAACATAATATTACAATGAAATAAGCAATATCCCTTGATACAAATGTTAATTATCCTAATAAAGTAATTAAACAATTTACCGTTGCAAAAAGAAACAACTTTTTAATTTCTTAAACTTTTCAGTCTCTTAAAAACAGTAACATAAGAAATACGATGAAAAATTGTTGCCAAACCGAAATTTTTAAAAGAATGAAACTATTCAAAATGATGCAATTTCATCAAAAATCTATCGACAACGATAAGAAAGGAAAATTGTTGCCAAAACTACATTTTAAAATATCTGAGATGTGAGAAGTGTATTCGGAAGCTTCATTTAAAAAATTTTAAAAAAATACAAAATATTATTATTTTTCCAAAATTCTTTTTTTAAAAGGAGTCGAAAGGATTAAAGTTCAACGTGTCCAAAAATCAAAGGAAAATAAACACCACATTTTTTAAAATAAGTTTTTTTAAAAAAAATTCCGCCGAAAAGGTGTTAAGCTCACCTTCCTAAATAAATTCGTATTTAATCGATTTATTGAAATACGAAATTTATTTTAAGTTCTTAAAATAGCTAAGTGTCTACGCTTCACGACGATGTAAAAATGAAATGTATAGAGTGAAATCTCGCTTTCCCGTAGCCCATTATGTCTCAAAATGACGCGATTTGGTCACAAAACATAAAATAAAAAAAATTCGAATTCGAATTTCGAAAAAATCGCTTCGAAGTGCACTGGCTCTTGTGTAGACACACCTATGTACCAAATTTCGTGGCCCTGGGTCTATTAGCTTACTCGCAACACGAACGAAAGACACAAACACAAACTCTTTGTTTTATTATATGTAGAGATTACAAAATGATAGCAGTGAATCGATCCCTAATTATTTTCTCGTGATAAATTAAGCCTGATACTGGAAAGTATCAGGCTTAATTTATCACGAGAAAATAAGATATATCACGAGATAAGTAAGGAAGTAAAGCAAATATACACATCCGTCTCCCCATCAAAAAATAATTAATTCCGAATTACTGTGAATTTATTAAATAAAAAAATATTGGTTTCAAATTTAACATAAACTAACATAAAGCACACAAAACTGATCAGAAATGGATTTAATTTATATTAAAATATGTTTTCAGGAATCAGAGATATCACTGGACTTTCACGCCGCATTTCATAGGAAACCGAAGCTCTGGATAATCAAGATCTGTCTATACATATTATTAAGGTTAACGGCTTATTAAATCAGGTTCTGTACATTTCAATGTTCATTACCAGAAACAACGATTTATGTGACGAAATATGTACAAAAAGGTTTCTGTTTGCATGCCGAACTCTTAACAAAGTCTTTTAAAAGTGAAATTAAAACTCATCATCACCAAACAATGACGTGTATACACAAATAATTAGCAGACGCCATGCTGTCTACGCGCGCAGAATTGGGTTAGGTAAATTATTTAAGTAAAGCCCACGAGGGCAAGTTCTAATCCAGTTTCAATTGAGGAGGAGGCAGAATAGAAAAGTCTTCTTCTTTCTGTTTTATTTCCAGTTTCTCAACCATACTTTTAAAAAACAGGTTTTAAACTCCCCGTTTCGCAAACGCCTCTGCGTAACGCATGTTTGAATCTGGTAGGCTTGTAGAGACATTAGGTTATTTCGAAGCAGGAAAGGTGAGAAATAAGCAATGCCCTCGACGGGATTCGAACCTCTAGAATACACGTCGAGCGTGCTGACCACTACACAACGAAGCCATACGTGCGAAGAAGGCAGGAGAAATACTTTATATACTACCCCCTTTTAAAGGGCGATTGGGGATTAGGGGACCCAATCGCCAAGTCCTGGTTATGGAGAATCGTCATCCACAACCTTTTTTAGTTCGGGTGCCACTGTAGAGACATTAGGTTATTTCGAAGCAGGAGACGTGAAAAATGAGCAATGCTCTCGCTGGGACTCGAACCACGGACCTCTCGACTACGCCGCGCCGAGTGTGCTGACCACTGCACCAAGAAGGTATGCTAAGAAGGGGGAAGAAATACCTTATAGACTCAACGGCATGCGTTAACCACCTTAACATTCTGATATGGATGTGAAAGAAAAATGTTTTTGTAGAGTAAATTAGAGAAAATATTTAATATACAATTCCCAAACTAGCTGAAAGATCAGTCTAGAAGTACTTTGGAAATCTTATGAAAACGTTTGCATGGAAGGATTTTTAGATTAACAGTTATTTTTTTTTTCAACAAACCGGTTTTCAAAAATTCGGATACTTTATTTTGTTCACATTATAAGGTATTTCTCCCGCCTTCTTCGCATGCCTTTGTGGTGTAGTGGTCAACACGCTGGACGCGTAGCCGAGAGGTCCGTGTTTCGATTCCCGGCGAAGGCGTTGCTCATTTTTTAAGTTTCCTGCTTCCAAAAATACCTAATGTCTCTAGAACATAAAAGAACTTTTAGGTATCATATTGTATTAATACCTATCTTAAGTATCTTTGTATCTTAAGTAAAATTACTTTTATTATATTTTACAGAAATTTCAGAACAGTTATGCTCTTTGTTAAAAAGAAAAACTATTTACTATTAGACAAATTATAAAAGCAAACGTAATTTCTTAAATGTGTTTGAATAGCAAGCTGGCTGCATGGGCGTTTTCGTGGTTTTCCCCATGTGTAACGTGTATACGAGCCAGTTTCCCTTAAAAAGTCCTCCACGAAGGCATCCCTCCCTTTAGGCAGATAGCCCTCGTGTGCTTTGCCATAATTGAATAACCTAACCTAACCTGAATAGCAAGTTCCGATAAAAAGTTACTTCCGTTCTGCATCATATCTGAATAAAAACTGATACTGTTTAATACTTCTAATTTAACAGTAATTTATTTTTTAACTTCTGTTAAGAAATCAATGTATAGAAATCACACATTCAGTAACTTATACGTAAGTATATTTCATTTAAGGTATAAATGAATGCAGTTTTCACACTTTTAATGGGAATTAATAAGAAAACTTTCTGATTATACTCTTATAGTTTTCCAAAGCAATTGAAACTGAATTATCATAAAGAAATGTGTAACAGAAGCGGAAAATGAAATTTTTTAACCCTCCTTTAATCTAAACTGATTGAGTTTCTATGTGCAAAAATAATCAAACTGATTTCTCATTAATTTAACAGAATAAAATTAATGAGGAATCGTTCCATTATTGTTTTTTAACAACAAAACGGTCAATTTATGTAAATGATCCTTTTTCTAACTCATCCTTTTATCAATTTAATATAAAATGTCATTTTAAAGTCTGAGAAAACTATCTGCCTTAGATGAATATTCTTAATTAAACATCCCTCTAATAAAAATAGATAAATCTATCAATTTATATGATTATTAATTTCATTAAAACTTTAACTAAGTTTTAATGAAAACCCACATAAAATAGAAATTTTAAATTTTGAGGATTTGATTGAGTTGTTTGAAAATTTCCTCGTAATTGCAAAGCTTCAAATGTGGTTGAACGCACTGAATATTGACAGTTTCTTTCGAAATTCTATTCTTCAGGGAAAAAGTAAACTTAATAAATATTTTCGTAGTTCAACATATGGTTATAAGGTATATCTCCCACATTCTTAGCGTGCCTTCGTGGTGTAGTGGTCAGCACACTGAGCCGGTATTTCAGAGGTCCGTGGTTCGATTCCCGGCGAAGGCGTTGCTCATTTTTCATGTCTCCTGCTTCGAAATAACCTAATGTCTCTACAGTGGCGCCCGAACTAAAAGGGTTGTGGATGATGACTCTCCACACCCAGGATTTGGCGACTAGGTCCCCTAAAACCCTAGTCGCCCTTTAAAAAGGGGAGTATATAAGGTATATCTCCCACATTCTTAGCGTGCCTTCGTGGTGTAGTGGTCAGCACACTGAGCCGGTATTTCAGAGGTCCGTGGTTCGATTCCCGGCGAAGGCGTTGCTCATTTTTCGTGTCTCCTGCTTCGAAATAACCTAATGTCTCTACATGGTTAAACATGAAATACGAAACAGTTTCACTTACAAACACCTCTACGAAACTATCCGCCTATGGCAAATACAGACACATTTTTAGACGATGTATTCACAAAACTAAATCACTTAAAATTCTTGTGTTTTAAATGTTCCGTTTGACATCCCTCATTCTGAACTATCTTTCGACACCGCAATTTAAAGGATAATAATGCCTTTTCAAGTGTCAGAAGAGATATTCTATCCCAATCCTCCCGAACAGCTTTCCAGAGTCCTGTTAGGGTTTTGGGACAGAGTTTGGATAATGCAGTTTTTAAAAGTCCGAAAGCACAAAAATCCATAGGTGACACATCGGGAGATTGAGTAGGGATATCGGTGAAGGGTATGGCCTCGATACCAGTTTTTTGTTCCATTTCTTTTAGGAAATTTACACTGGATTTTGATGCGTGACTGCTAGCTTTGTTCCGATGGAGTCTCACAGATGGATGGCACTGTGGTTAAAGCGATGGTATTTCATTCAGACAAATGGGCGATAAAATATGTTCCCGATAGTATTTGGAGTTAATCTTGACTTTTTTTGCACTCTCTTTATTTTTAACTTGCCATTATAAGAAAAACCAGCAAAAATCGTGAATCCTTTAGAAATAACTTTCTTTCGATTCTTTGAACCATCTACCTAAATTTTTTTCTCCCCTTTTATGTTAATAAATGGCTCTTTTTTTTGTTACAATCATTTAAATACGCCCGCGCTTCATCTATTGTGAGAATTTTTTTCCATTTTTCTTCGGATAAGTGTTTCTCGTATAGAATTCTGCAGCGTGTCCTACGTGGAGCGATATGCTTCGGAAGAAGACGACGCACATTGCGTTTTTTCGCTTTGTTCAGATTTAAATCAAAGTTTATCATTTTGTTTACAGTGGACACCGAGCATTTTAATGATTTTGCAACTGTCCTTTGACTAGGAAGATTTTCTTTTAACGTTAAACAACGTACTTTTGCAATAGTCGAAGATGTCCGTTTTTTCCTCGGATACTTGTTTGGAATTTTTGTCCCACTTGATGCTCCGATTTGACGTCTGTTTCCTTTCTTGTTGATGATATTACCTATCGACGCTTTAGATATCACAAAACCGCTTTAGATATCACAAAACCGCTTTAGATATCACAAAACCATGACTCTCGCATCGTTTTTGTATAACGGAGTATGCATATTTCTCTTCGGAAAGAGCGTAAATGTAGCCTCCGGACCACTGCTTAGTTAAATTCGCCATTTTGAATAAAAGCAAAACTTTCCAGCCACAGACGATAATTTGGACTTTTAAAAACATAGTACAATTGCAATTACTTCTTTTGCGGCAAACGATTTTTTATTACCGGTTACCAAAATCGTTTAAGAAATGGGCGAACAGCCTCGGTAGTCCCCTTATAAATTTCATTACAAAATATGTAACCTAAGCATGAAAAAGAACATGCATTTTCTTAGTTTGTTGCAAGTAATGTAAGGATGAAAATGACCTAGGAAAGAAAATATTATAATAAAAAGGAAACTTAGGGTAAATGTTTCCAGGTGCAGTTTTAGAGGTCACTGAAGTTAAAACAAAAGCACGGAACATCGCAGCTATTTTATCACCCGCCCCCCCAAAAAAACACCTTACGAGTTTTACTTACTTGTACGAAGTAAAGGGAGTATTGTAATCGCAAAAATTTTCAGGTATCCTATTTCAACGAAAATATTCATTTTGCCAGCTTTCGTATACAATTTTGCATACAGGATTGCTATAACGTGTAGTTCAGCTTTTCCCTTTTTGATTGCAATCTGCGGCACCAAAACCATATATATATATATATATATATAATGAAAGTAATTAAAAGTAAATTAATAAGCCCAAGACTTGCGCTAAAGCTGCAAAGTAATAAAGCAATAATTCACTATAAATTAGAAAAAGAAAACTCTCCATATTACATCTCCAAGCAACGGAAATTCAAATTAAAAAAATATTGAAAATGTATTTTTCAGAATTTAAAAAAAATTATAGAATTTTCAGTCTTTCTTGCTTTAAACACAGTTAAGGAAAAACTAAAAGCAAAAATGCCAAAATCTAAAGTAAACTTTTAAAGTATTGAAAAACCAGTTATTGTCTTCTATAGTCAGTCTCTCGTTCAGATTAATTGTGTTCTTAGTGAAAAAATTTTAATCTTAAAGATTATTTGCTTTTTAATAGGATTCTTTTGGTTTAGTGACTAATATCTTTATTTTGATTGAGTATCAATTAGTGATTTGAATCTAGCAAGTAATTTGATGCTTACTTGGAAGTAAGATGAAACATCTCTCTTATTTTAGTTACTGTTAATGGATGGTAGATTGATTTATCCCCTCGATAAGTCGATTAATTTGCTAGCAATAACAATAACTGGTTTTTCAATACTTAAAAAGTTTACTTTTGATTTTGACATTTTTGCGATTTAGTGTTTGAAGCAAGGAGGACTGAAAATTCTATAAATTTTTTTAAATTTTGAAAAATACATTTTCAGTATTTTTTTAAATTGAATTTCCGTTGTTTGAAGAAATGATATGGAGAGTTTTCTTTTTATAATTTATAGTGAATTATATA
>KK113548.1:299614-347381 GCA_000611955.2 Stegodyphus mimosarum | reverse complement strand
TAGTCGCTCTGTGAGCTCTTTTTTTTTATTCTTATATGTTGGTAAATTGTGCATTTTTTGCTTTAAAAATTACTGAATTATGCTGTTCTTATCTTCCTGTTAAGGATTTTATGCCTTTAGTTAATCTTCAGATAAAAGTTATAGAATTATCAATAAGTTAAAAACTATTTAAGTGCGGCTAAGCCTAATTTTTTTTACCATAGCAGCTATATTTGTTTACATTTGAAACTTAGCAGAACAGTGAATTCAGTCTGTTTCTGCATTTTTGCTGTCTTTTTGCTGAGTGGGACCAAAAGAAAACTTTCAGATTTGTGCACCGAAAAAACTGCCTTCTTGCCCGTTGGCCGAATTGCTTGTTTTTGGTAGAAATTCTAATTTGAATTGTAAAATGTTTTTAAAATTATTTTAATTGTGTTTGGTGCTTTTTCTATATTTTTCAATTTTTAATAAAGATATTTTGAGGTTTTAAGGATTTTTGCCTTGTCGCGAATTGAGAACTGAATTAATTGTATGAGAAATATATCTCTAATGAAATTCGAGGAAATAAGTTTAAATGAAATGCAACAAAAAATACGTATAATTTAATATTTCCTGTGCAAGGAAGTCATGTTCTGTACACATCAGATTTTTGTTATAGATGACATGTAGCGATTTTAATATAATGAAAGTCTGCTCAAAGTAGCCACTCAAAAGATAGAAAAATTGGTTGTTTTAGGGAAAGCTTTACAATCAGATTGTTATTGTAATGCAAGCAGTTTTTAAAAAAAATCTGAAACCCCTTTAAATGATAAATGTTTTCTCTAACTCCTAACCATGAACTACCACGTTAATTTTATTATGCATTTTTTTAATGAAATCAAATATCAAATAAAAGTTTAGCTTGCAAAATTGCTCCCAGAACCTTTTTATTTTACACCCTGTTTCCAGATGATCGCGAATACCAGTTTAAGAATCCACTTGTCTAAATAATTTTACGAATTTTGTAGACTATTATTTTTATTCGAATAATTAACGTTATTGTAATAGTTATAGCCCGCATCTAACATCAGACGCATATGAAAACGAATTTCATTAAATGATATATTTATTATTAAAAAACTATATTAAACTATTTTAAATATCTGTGATTTAAAGATTTTAAACGCAACAACAAAACTGAACTTATTGCTAAATGTTAGAAATTTTCCTTTCATAATCGTTGCATTTATCTTTTATCACGATGAATGCAGATCAGAAAACGGAAAAAGAACAAACATAAATTTATGAATAGCATATTTAGAGTACTAATCATTTAAACTATAGTCGAATTCACTGTCGATTTTATAACATTAAATCACACATAAAATTCCATATTAGTTTAAAAACTTCCGATTTCTACACCACATGACTTCCTTGTACGGAATATTAAGTTATACGCATTTTTTCTTGCCTTTCATTTAAACTTATTTCGTCGAATTTCATTAGAGATATATTTCCCATTCAATTAATTCACTTCGCGACAAAACAAAAATACATAAAAACTCAAAATATCTATATAAAAATTGAAAGATACAGAAAAACATAAAACACCAAATACAGTTTAAACAATTTTAAAAAAAATTTACAGTTAAAATTACAGTTCCTACGCAAAAACAAGCAATTCGGCCAGCGTGTAAGAAGACTGATTTTTCGGTGCGCAAAACTTAAGTTTACTTTTGGTCTCACTCGGCAAAAAGACACTGAAGGAGTAGAAACCGACTTAATTTGTTGTGGACGCCATGCTGAGTCAATATATAGGATATTTAAATTATTTAAATAATAATTCCAGAATGGATTAAGCATAATTTAATTCGCAATCATAAAAGAAGATGTTACTTTCTTGTCGCGAAGCTTAGTTTCTCTAGATTCGCAATAAATCCACTGTTCTGTTAAGTTTCACATGTAAACAAATATGGCTGTTACGGTAAAAAAATTAGACTTAGCCTTACTTAATCAACTTGTAAATTGTTGATAATTTTACAACTATAACATGCAGGTTAACTAAAGGCATAAAAATCTTAACCGGAAGATACGAACAACATAATTTAATCATTTTTAAAGCAAAAAATGCACAATTTACAAACATATAAGAATAAAGGAACTGAGTTCAGCAGAATGGATATATGTATACATAAATTTATATACTTTTAGTGCGGCCGACTGCAACAGAAATAGGAGGTGCACAACTGCATATTATAGCACTCCTATGTACAAAATTTCAACGTTCTGAGGCTACTCGTTCTTGAATTATGCAAGATGCATACATACGCACGTACGCACAGACGCCACAAAAAGTCTCTTCAGTAACCATTTTAAAACAGTTTTATAATTTTTTTTGGGGGGAAAGAGCCCTTTTTTTGAGTCCGTTATTCTATCCTTACGTACAGATGGCACGCAAAAATATCGTTAAACTGCATTTTCGTTGAAATATGACACCCGAAATTTTTCGCAATTACAATACTTCCTTTTTACTTCGTACAAGAAAGTAATATATTTCCATTAATCTTTTCACTTCTTTTAATGAATTAAAAATATAATAATTTGAAGCATATGACTTTATTTTCTTGCACAATACTATTATTTCAACACTGGGAAGTTGATAGATCTGTTCATGGTTCCACTTTCACTTTTGAAAATGCCATTTTTAAGTGAATTTTAAGTTTTCTCCATCAATTATGACGACACTGTTGTCTATCGAACTCAACTTTGCATTAATAGCTTCATCATCTGAATGCAACAGATCGATACTATATTGAATTTCTGTCCAACTTTAATACTGACAACACTAATCGGAACTTTATGCAAAGGCTCTCGCAAAAAAATCCCAATTTTCCTTAAAACGCAGTTACATAGATTTCTCTGCGTAAGACAGTTAATTGCACATTGAATGCCTTTTGAGAAAAAAGTACATGCATGTATTTGCTTCCAAAATCTTTTTTACTTCCTTGTACGAAGTAAAAAGGAAGTATTGTAATTGAGAAAAATTTCCGGTATCATATTTCAACGTAAACATCTATTTTGACCGCTATCGAATGCAATTTAACGATGTTTTTGAGTGACATTCGTACGTAAGAGCAGAATAAAAGATTCTTTTTCCAAAAAAAATTATAAAACTGATTTAAAAAGGATTCTGAAGAGATTTTTTCGTAGCGTCTGTGCGTACGTATGTACGTATGTCTGTATGTATCTTGCATAACTCAAAAACGAGTGGCTTCAGAACGTTGAAATTTTGTACATAGGAGTACTATAACATGTAGATGTGCACTTCCCATTTTGGTTGCAATAAATTTATGTACATATATATATCCACTCGGCTCAATGAGCTCAGTTTTTTTTATTCTTATACGTTGGTAAATTGCGCACTTTTTGCTTTAAAAATGATTGAATTGTGTTGTTCTTATCTTCGGATAAAGGTTTTTATGCCTTTACTAAATCTGCATGCAAGATTTGTAGAATTATCAACAATTTAAAAGTTGTTTAAATGCGGCTAAGCCTAATCATTCTTCTCATGGAGGACATATTTGTCTACATTTGAAACCTAAGAGAATATTGGATTTGTTGCCAGTCTAGAGAAACTAAGCTTCGCAACAACAAATATAACGCCTTCTTTTATTATTGGGAATTAAATCATCCAATCCGGAATTTATTCAAGTTATAAGGTATATCTCCCATATTCTTAGCGTGCCTTCGTGGTGTAATGGTCAGCACACTGAGCCGGTATTTCAGAAATCCGTGGTTCGATTCCCGGCGAGGGCTTTGCTCATTTTTCATGTCTCCTGCTCCGAAATAACCTAATGTCTCTACAATGGCGCCCGAACTAAAAGGGTTGTGGATGATGACTCTCCACACCCAGGATTTGGCGACTAGGTTCGGAATTAAATCAGTCGCCTTTTAAAAAGGGGAGTATATAAGGTATATCTCCCACATTCTTAGCGTGCCTTCGTGGTATAATGGTCAGCACACTGAGCCGGTATTTCAGATGTCCGCGGTTCGATTCCCGGCGAAGGCTTTGCTCATTTTTCATGTCTCCTGCTCCGAAATAACCTAATGTCTCTACAAAGTAAATAAGTGTTTAAGGTTTACTTGGTAATTTTTAATATAGATATTTTGAGTTTTTGTGTATTTGTGATTTTGAGTTTTTGTGTCGCGAAGTGAGAACTGAACTAATTGAATGAGAAATACTGAATCGTTTGCGAAAAAATGTTTCTTTGCTTTACTTTACTTTTTTTTTTGATCAATTTGTTTGTTTAATTTCTTTTGCGCATCGTTTTAGATATATTATAGTATCTGAATAGAACATGTAGCAACGCCGATGATGTAACGCCGTTAAGTGAAGCTAGCGCCAAAGTGTCGCTGTGGTAAACAAATATAGTGAATTTATTCTATTGTGGTTTATGCGCTATCGGCGAAGTAGATTTAATTCAATCCAATAAGTTTAAATGAAATGCAAAATGCGTATAATTTAATATTCCGTAAAAGGGAGTCATGTGGTGCATATGTTACGGTGAAACACCGAATTCTGGAGAATGTCGACTTTCACCGGTGAATGTCAACATTCACATAGTCGCTCGGTGTACGTCCGAAATATTTTTAAAATACTTTTATTTCTGACTTACACCGGTAAATGTCGACATTCAGCATGTACTAATGGTCAATGTTTAACATATAATAATATTATATTTTCTTCTCCATAATTCAGTCGCATAAAAGCGCGACTTACTTGATTATACAGTACGTTCTAAATGAGAAAATAAAATAATAGCAATAAAAAACTTACTAAATTATGTGATTCAAATCTTATTTATTGCAACAACTTAAACTATTAAGACACTTTGAATTGCACAAGAGAACCTTGCTTTTTACAACTGCATTTATAGTCGCCTCTTTGTCTACTCCTCTCTTTTCGACCTACACCAGAGCATATCTGTGATGGTCGACATACACCGGTGAGGGTCCGAATGTACAAGAATGCAATGTTATATTCGATCTTTCACCAACGTATTTGGTGAATGTTGACATTCTCCGGTGAAAGTCGACATTCTCCAATTTCGGTCTTTCACAGTAACATATACATCAGATTTTTCTACATTTTATCACATAACTGTAAATTAGCAAATGAAGCTTATAATTTATATATAAATTTTATATATTAAATTTATATATTAAATTTATATATTAAATATATATTTATATATAAGTTCCATTTGCTAATTTACATTTCTCCAACTTCCGTACTGTCGAACGGATTAAGTGCTGTCTGTAAGAAATCGGCAATTTACATCCTTGCTTAAAATGGTATACATATGATGCCGCCAAGTTTGTCGAAAGGAATTAAATTATCACACTACAAAGGAAGAAATCATTTGCCCGAGTCGCACCCTTCTTCACATTCCGAAAACAACATCGGATTTTCTGCTTTACAAAGCCCAACCATCCCATAAAAACCATGACTCTCATGAAATCTTTATTGCCGGCATATATCGAAACTGTACAATTTTAGGATATACAGTTTTAAAACAGCAGGGCCTTTTATATCTGAGGTGATAACAAAATTTTTACCTTTTTCTTCCATTTACACCAACAGAGAATGGGACGGTTATCATTTCGTTTAAACTGTTTTTCTTTTGATATTTGATACCAATAACAAAAACGTTCCTCTAAATACTGCTAGTAAAATAACTGATACATAAACGCACATCAGTACTAAAATTATCTTCCATGTTACATTTCCTAGTGAAACCTGTTAACATTTCAGTAAGATTATCCTCTGTTTCAATGTTTACATTTTTAGACTAACAAGAAACACTTTCTGTGATATACTGTTGATTGACTTTTCGAATAACAAGTTATCCATTCAAATCGATGTGTTCGACTATATAAATTTTAGGAAATTCTAGTAACATTTTCCTCTCCTGCATAAAACAAAATTCTGAAAGCCATGTGTTTACTGTCTCATGCTTTTAATTACTAGTCAATACCTCGTTTTACTTAAAACTGTTTGCTTTATGAATTTTAAGGCTATAGGTTTCCCCCTTTTTTTCATATATTTGCGTATTCAGATTTTCCCGTATTTCTATTGCTCACGAACATATTTGATGTTCTTGTGCTAATGTTGTATAACTATCCTATTATTTTCAGAAACGTTTTAGCGGTTCTTTTTTTTTCAGACAACTTTCTTTTTTATACGATCCGATTTTTAGTAAACAGGTTATGTAAACAAGAAAACTAAACAGAAAATAGAAAAGTAAACAGAAAGATACGTAACTTTATAACAGTGCCCAAATTTTAGGAAAACAAAAGTATTTTTAGGGATTTTCAGGCCAAAAGGTTTGGTCATTATTCATTCTCGAAAAGCGATTTTGCGTTGTTTCATTATACATGCAAGTCTGTTGCCGTTCGGCAAAATGTAAGATCTCCATCTTTGAAATTTAACCTGTATGTTATAGATGACAAACTAGTCTATTTAAAAGCAAGAGATGCAGTTCCTGAGAATAGTACTTGTTAACTTTTGAATCTGATTGATTTGAATCAAAATGCATTCAGTTTATTATATATCTAAATAAAAGCATTAAATATTTTTATGGAACGATATTATGTATTTTCTTTTAGAAGATATGTAAAGCTCCCACATAGACAGCTGTAAGACCCCGTAGCCAAAAGGCCGATATACGATAATAATTAATGTTTATGGAAATAAAGTAGTGAAGTAAAATATGCAAATGAAGAAACGAAAACACTGTTAAAAAATTAATGAAAACTGTATTTTATTCGGGAAACTAATTAATTTCCTTCAATTTTTCACGATATTCAATGCGAAACCAATTCTAATAAGCAATTATGCAACTCGGTAAAGCAAGTAAATTTTAACCTAGTACCCATAAGCTATGCATTTTTACAAGTAGAACTTTATAGCGTACTTCTGTCAGTATATTTACAATGGGCACGTATTTTCCGTTTATTTATTGCATAGTTATTTCTTTATTTGCTGCACACTTTTTCCGAGTTACCAAAAGCTAAATTTATGGTATTAAAATTCTGTCAAGATATTTATAATGCGCATGTATTTTCCATTTATTTGTTGCATAGTTCTTTCCTTGTTTGCTGCACAGTTTTTTCCGTGTTACTAAAAGCTAATGGTATGCTTTTAAAATTCTGTTAAGATATTAAAATGGACACGTATTTTCTGTTTATTTATTGCGTAGTTATTTCCTTATTTGCTGCACAGTTTTTTGTGTTACCAAAAGCTAAAGTTATGGTATTCTGTCAAGATATTTACAATGGGCATGTTATTTTCTATTTATTTACTGCATAGTTATTTCTTTATTTGCTGCACAGTTTTTCCGTGTTCTAAAAGCTAATGTTATGCTATTAAAATTCTGTCAAGATATTATAATAGGCACGTATTTTCTCTTTATTTATTGCATAGTTATTTCTTTATTTGCTGCACACTTTTTCCGTGTTACCAAAAGCTAAATTTATGGTATTAAAATTCTGTCAAGATATTTATAATGCCTATGTATTTTCCATTTATTTGTTGCATAATTATTTCTTTATTTGCTGCATAGTTTTTCCGTGTTACCAAAAGCTAAATTTATGGTATTAAAAATCTGTCCGGATATTTACAATGGGCGCGTATTTTCTGTTTATTTATTGCGTAGTTATTTCTTTATTTGCTGCACAGTTTTTTCCGTGTTACTAAAAGCTAATGTTATAGTATTAACATTCTGTCAAGATATTACAATGGACACGTATTTTCTCTTTATTTATTGCGTAGTTATTTCTTTATTTGCTGCACAGTTTTTCCGTGTTACCAAAAGCTAAATTTATGGTACTAAAATTCAGTCAAGATATTTATAATGGGCACGTATTTTCTGTTTATTTATTGCATAGTTATTTCTTTATTTGCAGCACAGTTTTTCTGTATTACCAAAAGCTAAATTTATGGTATTAAAACTCTGTCAAGATATTTACAATGGGCGTGTATTTTCTGTTTATTTATTGCATAGTTATTTCTTTATTTGCTGCACAGTTTTTCCGTGTTACCAAAAGCTAATGTTATGGTATTAAAATTCTGTCAAGATATTTACAATGGGCGCGTATTTTCTGTTTATTTATTGCATAGTTATTTCTTTATTTGCTGCATAGGTTTTCCGTGTTCTAAAATTCAGTCAAGATATTACAATAGGCACGTATTTTCTCTTTATTTATTGCATAGTTGTTTCTTTATTTGCTGCACACTTTTTCCGTGTTATCAAAAGCTAAAGTTATGGTATTAGAATTATGTCAAGATATTTACAATGGGCATGTTATTTTCTATTTATTTACTGCATAATTATTTCTTTATTTGCTGCACAGTTTTTCCGTGTTCTAAAACCTAATGTTATGGTATTAAAATTCTGTCAAGATATTACAATGGACACGTATTTTCTGTTTATTTATTGCGTAGTTATTTCCTTATTTGCTGCACAGTTTTTCGTGTTACCAAAAGCTAAAGTTATGGTATTCTGTCAAGATATTTACAATGGGCATGTTATTTTCTATTTATTTACTGCATAGTTATTTCTTTATTTGCTCCACAGTTTTTCCGTGTTCTAAAACCTAATGTTATGGTATTAAAATTCTGTCAAGATATTACAATGGACACGTATTTTCTGTTTATTTATTGCGTAGTTATTTCCTTATTTGCTGCACAGTTTTTTGTGTTACCAAAAGCTAAAGTTATGGTATTCTGTCAAGATATTTACAATGGGCATGTTATTTTCTATTTATTTACTGCATAGTTATTTCTTTATTTGCTGCACAGTTTTTCCGTGTTCTAAAAGCTAATGTTATGCTATTAAAATTCTGTCAAGATATTATAATAGGCACGTATTTTCTCTTTATTTATTGCATAGTTATTTCTTTATTTGCTGCACACTTTTTCCGTGTTACCAAAAGCTAAATTTATGGTATTAAAATTCTGTCAAGATATTTATAATGCCTATGTATTTTCCATTTATTTGTTGCATAATTATTTCTTTATTTGCTGCATAGTTTTTCCGTGTTACCAAAAGCTAAATTTATGGTATTAAAAATCTGTCCGGATATTTACAATGGGCGCGTATTTTCTGTTTATTTATTGCGTAGTTATTTCTTTATTTGCTGCACAGTTTTTCCGTGTTACCAAAAGCTAAATTTATGGTACTAAAATTCAGTCAAGATATTTATAATGGGCACGTATTTTCTGTTTATTTATTGCATAGTTATTTCTTTATTTGCTGCACAGTTTTTCTGTGTTACCAAAAGCTAAATTTATGGTATTAAAACTCTGTCAAGATATTTACAATGGGCGTGTATTTTCTGTTTATTTATTGCATAGTTATTTCTTTATTTGCTGCACAGTTTTTCCGTGTTACCAAAAGCTAATGTTATGGTATTAAAATTCTGTCAAGATATTTACAATGGGCGCGTATTTTCTGTTTATTTATTGCATAGTTATTTCTTTATTTGCTGCATAGGTTTTCCGTGTTCTAAAATTCAGTCAAGATATTACAATAGGCACGTATTTTCTCTTTATTTATTGCATAGTTGTTTCTTTATTTGCTGCACACTTTTTCCGTGTTATCAAAAGCTAAAGTTATGGTATTAGAATTATGTCAAGATATTTACAATGGGCATGTTATTTTCTATTTATTTACTGCATAATTATTTCTTTATTTGCTGCACAGTTTTTCCGTGTTCTAAAAGCTAATGTTATGGTATTAAAATTCTGTCAAGATATTACAATGGACACGTATTTTCTGTTTATTTATTGCGTAGTTATTTCCTTATTTGCTGCACAGTTTTTCGTGTTACCAAAAGCTAAAGTTATGGTATTATGTCAAGATATTTACAATGGGCATGTTATTTTCTATTTATTTACTGCATAGTTATTTCTTTATTTGCTGCACGGTTTTTCCGTGTTCTAAAAGCTAATGCTATGGTATTAAAATTCTGTCAAGATATTACAATGGACGCGTATTTTCTGTTTATTTATTGCATAATTATTTCTTTATTTGCTGCACACTTTTTCCGTGTTACCAAAAGCGAATGTTATGGTATTAAACTTCTGTCAAGATATTTACAATGGGCATGTTATTTTCTATTTATTTACTGCATAGTTACTTCTTTATTTGCTGCACAGTTCTTCCGTGTTACCAAAGGCTAAAGTGTTGATAACATTATAGGTTCACTGCATTGATTCCATCCAACGACTTTCAACGAAGTGGACGAAATTTTAGAGGGGACCAACGATGATCAAGGGTTCGATTGGGAGGGTCGACAGCCGAATATGCACTGGCAGTAGATTAGCATATTCAAGATCTTCTTGATTACTGTAAAGAATTATTAGCGAAATTGGTAAGTGAATGTTCGCTTATATAAAAATGTGCCATGTAATAAGGAAGAAATCATGTAAAAGAAATATAAAAAAACATTTGCAATGAAATTATTTAATATGCTTGAAAAATGAATAATATTTTTTAAATTCATAATTTTTTAGGCAATAAGTTTAATACAGAAAAGTAAATCAAGAATACAAGAAAGCGCAATCAAAAATTTCACAACGCTAAAATTTAAAACAAGGAAGTATTTGGATATCTTTGAGCGAAGGGATTTAAAAATTAAATTAAACAATATTATGGCAAATATTAAAAAAAAAATGCATCAATGCATCAGCGCAGCCATCACATTCATCAAAATCGAAATTTTGTGCAATTAAAATCTGTAATTTCGTTTCTGAAATCTCGTTTATATTTGTAAAATTAGTAATAATGTAGAAAGTAATTAAATATGAATCTATAAACTATTTTTTAAGACAAATTTTTGTTCTTATTCTGAATTTAGTTAGTCCAAAGGGGCTTTGTCCCTGAGGGACTGTTGTTTTCGTTTTGCGATTTTGCGTCGGAAACATTAAAAGTCTGAATCACTTTTCAAACTGTTGCCACGAAATATTGCAGCCCTGTATTATATTTAAAGAAATTAAATAATGAAGAATGTGCATAAATGTATGTATATTTCTTCAAATGTGATGAAAAAACGGTACATAGAGCCATCCAATTTTGAATAACGTACGTTTCCATCCGAATAGGCGAATTTGGAAGAACAAATTTGGAATTTGTTTTATTATCTATTTCATATTTTATAAAACTTTAACGAATTTTTGATGAACAAACTCAACGAATCGTGTCCATTACCACATGGAAGAATGATTGCCAGAGCCTACTCCGAAGAAAGTTTGGACTTCTATTTTCCACCCACAATTTTGAGGGAGAGCACTCCGGGAGGGGAATCCAGGGATCTCCCCCCCTCTCCTCCCCCACCAATCCACACGAGAGGACTTTCCGCTCGCAGCATATTTAAAGTGCCGCCATGCCTCACCGACACTATACATTTACAAACATCCATATGTTCTCCGAGACTCGAACCCGGACCCTTCGGTACCGTAGTAGGCTCCTTTAGCTTTTAACTCAACGAGTTAAAAGCGAGCAATGGCAAAACTCTACGGGGGGGGGTAACTTTTTATCTCTAGCGCGCGGAACTGTTTATCGGAAAATCTAAAGATATGCTCATTTAAAAATTATTTTGCGATATTCCTGTTGAATTTAATTTTGTGGTTTAAGTGCGAAGAACATGATATTTAATAAAGGTAACACGCAAAACGTTAAGGACGTTTTGCGTGTTACCTTAACGTTAAGGACTCTTTGGACGTAATTTAAAATCTGAAATCTTTCAGATTTTTCTTTTCTTTTTATTAATATTGTTGTTGTTATTATTATTATTATTTATCTTTAAGTTATTTATGTGTTAAATATTCGTATTATGATTATGTGGTACAAGATTTAATATTATGCATAAAACGCTGGGAAGTCGATGAAGAAAGCCATTCATTAAAAGGAGTCGATGCAAGTAGCCTGGGAATTCCTTGTTTAACCACTAGCTGAAAGATTTTGAGTTGCACTGTGTATTCCTAATTTATATATGCATTTCCTGAGATGCATATATTACCTCAAGGATTCCATAAGGGTAGAAGGGTTGCGTGTAACGAATATGTATATACAATCAAATACCAAAAATCCGCTGACGTGAAATCCGCCAACTCCTGAAATCCGCCCTGCCTCTCAAAGTATAAACATTGAATTTATAAGTTCCAGAAACCACAGAATGGAGAATGAAATACCGAAGAAAAAACATTTGTCCAATAATGACGTCAAAATTACCGAATAATAATGATTCTGTGTTAGTGGCAGAAAAAAGATCTTAGCCCAGAAAAGGTTTTCAGTATGGATGATGTGTTCAGACGAGCTGACACTGGCATATCAGATAACCGATGATGAAATCATTGGCTCAGTTTTGAAGTTGCCACAGCAAGAAAACGATTCCGACACCGACACAGATAATGAATTTGATAGGACTAAGAAAATATCTTTTAATGAGGGTTTGGAACATGGTGAAAAATACCTAAAATATTTAGAACAACAGAGCTGTGTTACAGAGCAAGAGATTATGACCCTGCAGAATTTACAAAAAAAAACTTACTCCGGAGCACCTAAAGTTTTAAAACAAACCTCTATCAGTAAAATGTTTGAAACAAAAAAAAATGAAATATGCCTTATTTTTACACGTCTCTATTGCATATGTCCTTAATGCTTTAATATATTCCTGCAATCACTAATGTAAATGAATAATATTGTTACGAAAAATTCGGCGGTTGCGCCTGTATGTAAGCTTTCCGGCATAGCACTAGGGTTGCCATAAAATAGTGTATGGCAGGGTTGCCAGACTGGCGACTTTATCGCCCATTTGGCGACCAAATTGGCGATATCCCATGGTCCAATCGGGAAGCTTCTAGAATAACTTCCTGTCGAGATATTTCTCGAAACGTGTGGAACTTAAAGAAAAACTATATAAGCCCTTGCGTTTCTGAGAGCAGTTAGTTACGAAATTGTGAAGTGTTGCGAGCAGTGTGATTAGTTGTGAGAATAGCTGCTACGCGAGAGTTCTGTGAACGGAAAGCAATCGAGATAGTGCTCTGCCGTGAAGCTATCTTTACAGTATAGCTTGAAAGTGGATTGGTGATTGTTCCACGGTGTTTTATTATAAGTTTAGTGTTGCCGTGAAGCTACCTGTACAGTTACAGCCTGAAGCTGTGCTGCTGATTGTTTCAGCGTATTTATTGTAGATTTTAGACGCTTTTAAAGGCGATTTTGGAACTGTGCTGTAAATAGTGATTCCTGTAAATAAATTGTGCTTTTTATTGTTCTGCATCGTGTTTTCATCGGATACTCTCAAATCTACGAACCCGTGAAAACGCAACAATATATATATATAATTTAAAGCATGTATATTATTGTACATAATAATTTAAGTAAATGTATCTAATATGCCTTATTTATGTTGCACTTTTAGTCTGAATACTATGATTTGGCTTTTCTGTCCTGAAATCCGCAAAATCCTAAAATCCGCACAACCTCTGGTCCCAAGCAATGCGGATTTCTGGACTTCAACTGTATTACTTAAAGCTATAAAGTAAATAACTTGAACCGATGGATAAGATTTCTCTGTCTTATAACTTCCGCCGTATTTCTTGCTCTGAACTGTGTTTCACGAACCTCATCATGATGAATGTCGTCAGTCTGGGGTAAGAAACCAGATGTATTCTTGGTTTCATACACACAGCTGGCAATAAAATGACTCATGACAGGAACTCTTCCAAACCGTTCAAACCGCAAATATGCTACACTGTACACATGGTTTTCTGTGTCAGACTGTAAATTGCATGTTCTCAGAACTAAAACCTTCCACATCTTAAATTTAAATAGTATTTTCTCAGAAAGCATTAAGGAACGAAACGGCTGAAAAATAAACACGATGTCAAGGAGATACGATTCAAATCAGGAAGAGAAAATGGCGTCCTATTTTTAATTGTTCAGGTATATGTAATAAATATAATACAATGAAATATGCAGATAACATATATATTTTTAAACAACAGATTTTGTACTTCCCTCCGTATATTTCTTCCTATCAGTTCCAGCATAGAATTTACAAACTTTCCTTGTATGGTAGAAAAGTAGAAAGCAAAGGTAGGAGGCAAGCAACATGTAGTGCGAAAGTGCAGAAGATAGCATAGCAGGCAATACTTTGCAAAGACTTTGAAATACACAATGAGTATTGGAGGAATTAAAGCAACAAGAATCAGCGTAATATTGATAAATTTGCGGAACTAGTTTCGAAGGTTTAAAATATAATCCTCTTCAGCTGCCGAAATGCAAATTACGAAAGAGAAGCCAGTGCACAGGCGATAGGAATGAAAGGAACGAAGCTGCTGACGCCATTTATTGATGAAAAATGAAAACAACTAGGATATAATGTCCTTAAAAGCTGAGGGTAAAGATGGATTGGAATTGAAATCGTTACCTAGAACTGGAAGATTTTATCAATGTGAAATGCCTCTATAAAATCTAACTTGCCAACTGAAGATGTTTTTAATAATTTTGGCTGCAAAAATAACGGAAAGTGTGATTTTCTGAGCAACAGAGGATTTATGTTTTCATTTTTTTCTTAACATACGCGCCCATGTTCCTTATGGGTATGCTAGTCGAATTTTCAGACATGAACCCTATAGAAAATATCTAGAATGCTCTCGCATTTACCCTCCTATTTGCTTTCAGGCTGCGGAAGTGGAATAAACTGCTTCCACGGACGCGTAAGCTGTTTCTTTTCCAGTATAAAGAAATGTTGTTAGAGCTGAATGACTGTAAATATCCCTCCATTAGCCTCTTTTGTTCGATATTCAAATCTTTGTTTTAAATCTTCCTAGAACATTAAGTCTTACGCACGAGCATTTACACTGCGGTGGGGGAGGGGAATGGGACAGTTCTATATCTCCCATTCTACTGAGCCGATTGACGAAATTCAGATTGTGTTTTTCATGTTTCGAAAGCGCGACTTAGGATTTATATTAGATTTATATACAGCATCATTCTAACATCGGTATTTTGACACAAAATCGGACTTTTTCTGAAATGGCATGGCAATTTTTTTCCATATTTCGATTCTACGAATCAAATTATGCCTAAATATTAAATTTTGTAAAATTTGGTGCGAAATTTGAGGAGAAATTCAAACATTTATCTTGCCGTATTATTTCAATTTTCGCCAAGAATAATTTACTTGGCCAACTTCTTAATTTACAGCAGATTATTTTGCTTCTCTTTTTTTCATTGCAGACGAGCGGAAAAAAATTCATCGTTCATACTTTCAAATAATTTTAAGAAACTGCGGAAATCATATTTGTGTTATTATCGCTTTTAAGAAATATGCCAAATTTCAAACCGCGCAATTATATAAATTCAGGTATATCTTAGGAAATCTAATTTTTTGCAGGTATGCTTAGAAATACATCTACTTTAAAAAGAAATTGGTAAATGGTAAAAATTTTATAGATTATAATTCAAAATGTTTTCGAAAATTTTATAAAAATTACTTTAAAATATAAATTTTAAAAATATCTCATAAATAATGGGCGAATGTTATTGGGAATGAACCTTAATTTCGAAATGTGAAAGGAAGAATCAAGTAAGTTCAATAAAAAAAGATATATTTAATAAATATATACCAAACTCATTGTTGCGCTTTGGTTGTAGAAGGAAAAATCTAGCAAGTAGCAAGCAGTTGCTTATACTCAATATAAAAGCGTTACAAGACAGTCAAAAGTCATCAACAGAAGTAAATGAATGCATGAGTTATAACTGGCAGTGCAGTAAACCAGACGGAACAAATGACTTTTCGACAGAAACTTGAAGCGAAAATCAAAATATCCGCATATACTAGTATGTGTTAACGTACACTGGCACAAACAATTGAGGATACACCTTACTTTTACTTGATAAATCCAACTTTCAATCGAAATAACACATTAACTAGAAGTGCAAACGTACTTTTATTCTTAGACATAACAAAAGATTTAATTAACGGTAAAAATAAAGAAAAATCAACGACAAATTTCTAAAATAAAAATTTTCAGAGGCATTTCAAATAAACATAAGCAGATTTTTACCTAAAAAAATTGAGGATACACCAATGAAATTTTTGTTTAACTACCACTAGATTTTTCTGCTTGCTACTATCATAATCTAAGTTTGGGAAATTTTATCTTAAACTTTTTCGACTGTTATTTTTGTCTTTTGAAGTTGGTTATGTGAATTTAATGTGGCAATTTTAAATGGAAAATAGCTCTTCAGAGAGAGACCAGTACTGATGTAAGAAAATTGATATTAAGGTTATTTAGGAAAGGAAAATCTTATCGTGAAATAGCTGAAATTGTCGGTAGAAGCCACTCGTGTGTACAGAAAATCATTGGAAGATTTAAAAGAGATGGATTAATTGAAAATAAAAGTGGAAGAGGAAGGGAAAATATTCTAAGTGATGTAGCCAAAAGGAAAATTTTGAAGGATATCAAGATTGATCCTTAACTAAGTGCAGTCAAACTAGCTGCAGAAACTTCTCGAATAATGTCCAGAAGTGTAAGCGCTGAAACTGCGAGAAATGTGATTAGACATGCTGGATATAGCAGTCGAGTAGCTAGAAAGAAACCATTTATAATCTTACAAAATCAGAAAAAGCGTTTGGAGTTTGCAAAAACTCATCAATTGAAGACAGATAACTTTTGGGAGAAAGTTATATTTAGTGATGAAAGTAAATTCAACATTTTTGGAAGTGATGGTCGTCGCACCGTTTGGAGAAAGCCGAACACCGCTTTGCATCCAAAAAATTTACGTCTTACAGTTAAACATGGTGGTGGCTCCGTCATGGTTTGAGGTTGTATGGCTTGAAATGGGTTAGGAAACTTAGTTTTTATAGATGGCATAATGGATCATAAGCTTTATATATATATATTCCACAACAATCTTAAAGAAAGTGCAAAAAAATTGAGTTTAGATGGAAATTTTATATTCCAGCACGACAATGACCCCAAACACATGGCACATAATGTCAAAATGTGATGTCTTTTTTAAAATAAAAATTTTCAGAGGCATTTCAAATAAACATAAGCAGATTTTTACCTAAAAAAATTGAGGATACACCAATGAAATTTTTGTTTAACTACCACTAGATTTTTCTGCTTGCTACTATCATAATCTAAGTTTGGGAAATTTTATCTTAAACTTTTTCGACTGTTATTTTTGTCTTTTGAAGTTGGTTATGTGAATTTAATGTGGCAATTTTAAATGGAAAATAGCTCTTCAGAGAGAGACCAGTACTGATGTAAGAAAATTGATATTAAGGTTATTTAGGAAAGGAAAATCTTATCGTGAAATAGCTGAAATTGTCGGTAGAAGCCACTCGTGTGTACAGAAAATCATTGGAAGATTTAAAAGAGATGGATTAATTGAAAATAAAAGTGGAAGAGGAAGGGAAAATATTCTAAGTGATGTAGCCAAAAGGAAAATTTTGAAGGATATCAAGATTGATCCTTAACTAAGTGCAGTCAAACTAGCTGCAGAAACTTCTCGAATAATGTCCAGAAGTGTAAGCGCTGAAACTGCGAGAAATGTGATTAGACATGCTGGATATAGCAGTCGAGTAGCTAGAAAGAAACCATTTATAATCTTACAAAATCAGAAAAAGCGTTTGGAGTTTGCAAAAACTCATCAATTGAAGACAGATAACTTTTGGGAGAAAGTTATATTTAGTGATGAAAGTAAATTCAACATTTTTGGAAGTGATGGTCGTCGCACCGTTTGGAGAAAGCCGAACACCGCTTTGCATCCAAAAAATTTACGTCTTACAGTTAAACATGGTGGTGGCTCCGTCATGGTTTGAGGTTGTATGGCTTGAAATGGGTTAGGAAACTTAGTTTTTATAGATGGCATAATGGATCATAAGCTTTATATATATATATTCCACAACAATCTTAAAGAAAGTGCAAAAAAATTGAGTTTAGATGGAAATTTTATATTCCAGCACGACAATGACCCCAAACACATGGCACATAATGTCAAAATGTGATGTCTTTTTAATTGTAAACACCACCACAGTCCCCTGACATCAATGTCATAGAAAATTTGTGGGCCACACTCGAAACAGCGGTCCAAAAACACGAAATTAGGAACAAAGCCCATTTAAAGCAAGTGTTACAAGAAGAATAGGATAAAATATCTCCAGATACCGCCGAAAACTTGGTCGAATCGGTACCAAGACTTTTGGAGGACATTATAAAAGCCAAAGGACATGCAAACAAATATTGACACTGTCTTTGTATGTGATATATTAAAAAATTTCATTTGTGTATCCTTAATTTTTTGAAGTAAAGATCTGCCTATGTTTATTTCAAATACTAGTGAAATTTTTAATTTTATATATTTTTTGTTGATTTTCGTTATTTGTAGTTAAATTAACCCTTTTGTTACGCGTGAAAATAAAAACACGTTTTCTCTTCTAGTTAATGTGTTATTTCCATTGAAAGTTGGATTTATCAAGTGAAAGTAAGGTGGATCCTCAATTGTTTGAGCCACTGTATAGGATATGTTGCATTAATAAAAACAATTATAAATATGCGTTAATTGCTAACATAAAAGTAATAAAAACAATTATAAATATGCGTTAATTGCTAACATAAAAGTAATAAAAAAAATAGAAAATTTATAATTATTTTCTCTACTTTACTCGCCGCTACTTCCGCTTCTGATTTTTCTCGGCCGTAAAGTGGGCAGATGGTCCTTTATCTGCCTCTCTCAGATATGAAACTGTACTCCTAACTCTTGAGAAAAACCATCTGGCCAGCCTTATTTTATTATGAGAAGGGGAGACATGCGAATATTGCCACCGTCGTTTAATTGATAGCCTTCTTTTTTTGCACTTTTGCGTCAGTTTTAATTTGCTTGTTTGTGAAATTATATTCTCGGAAAATGGGTTGCCTACATGTATATACATACCTATCTGTAAAACTGAAGTGTTCTAGCTGCAGCAGCCATCTTTCAGCTTTCGAACAACCACTTAAGATTAAAAGCCACTTCAAACGAGAAAAAAAGTTTCTATCGCATAGTATCATTACTTTTGCTTGGGTGTAAATTTGATCACAAGCAGTAATGAATTCGATGCATAAGCTCGCTTTGAAGGTTTAGTCAAGATCTGTATAAATGTTGGAGTGAGTGATAGAATTATCCTGCATAGTCTCGATCGAAATTTTCGGAAAATAAGACTCTACTATCTATATATTATAAAGAAGAATGTTTGTTTGTTTGTTTGTTCGCGATTAATTCAGTTATTACTATAGCTGTCGTCATCAAACTTCCTACAATTCTTTTCTGGGAAAAGGTCGACGTTCTCTTTTTCTAAAACAAAAATAGCTAAAATCAGAGATATTAATTAAAAATTCTGAAAACGTTAATTTTCGCCCTCATTTTTCCTAGTGGCAACAGTCTCGCATGCTCTAGCTAAAAATCTGCTTTATTTCGAGAAGTGTTGCCACTGCTTGCTTTCAAATCGTAGAATTTTTTAATAAAAATTTCTAAGTTTTACAATGAAATAAAAATAATATTGTCAAACGTTAAGTACATTATTCCCTATTCCGAAAATTTGTAGGAAGCCATTTCGAGTGTTCCCATCTTCGTACGACTTTAATCAGCCGAGATATTAATTAAAAACTCCGAAAGCACTAATTTCCGCACTCATTTTTCCGAGTGGCAACAATCTCGAGCGTTGAGAAAAATGTGTTTTACAATATAACTAAAAAAGTGTTGCTAGTGCTCGCTTTCAAATCGTAGAATTTGTTAATAAAAAATTTGTAAGTTTTACAAAATCTATATTTATAAACAAGAATGTCAGTTTGCGTGTTTGTTTGTTTGTTTGTTCGTGATTAATTCAGTTATTACTATAGCTGTCGTCACCAAAATTTCTACAATTCTTTTCTGGGTCCTGGGAAAGGTCGACGTTCTCTTTTTTCTAAAACAAAAATAGCTAAAATCAGAGATATTAATTAAAAACTCCGAAAACACTCATTTTCGCACTCATTTTACCGAGTGGCAACAATCTCGAGCGTTGAGAAAATGTGTTTTATAACTAAAAGCGTTGCTAGTGCTCGCTTTCAAATCGTAGAGTTTGTTAATCAAAAATTTGTAAGTTTTACAAAATCTATATATATAAAGAGGAATGTCTGTTTGTTTGCTCTCGTTATTGATTTCTGTACCATTATGATTAATTTTTTGCCGCATTTAATGTACTGAAATTGAATATAGGTGAAGTATCGAATGGAACTTGAGCTTTTACAACCACTTGATTAGAAAGATTAAAATGATTGAAAACAGCCTACCATTGTTGCTAATATAATGAGAGAGAATTAGTTTATTTTTCTATAGAATTTTTTTATGTGTGGGTTCCATATCGCATCAGATTGAGAAATAAATGAATATGAATCTTTTTTTTGCCTCGTTATTAGAAAAGAATTACAGCGGTATCGTTCTCTCTGTTGTTAGATCCATTACTTTCAATCTAACTGAACTGGTATCGGGTACTTAATGGTAGTATCTAATAAATAAATGAGCATCTGAGCGTTGACTTAATGTAACGCAGTTTACTTCCGGAAGCTTAAAATTCTCCTAAAAATTTACTATTTGTAAGTTCGAGCTTCTTTCTGAAGCGGACAGTTTAGGCCTATTCGTTCGTATCCGCATTACTGTCGACTTGAATTATGGGTGAGTAACTGAACAGTTTTAAACTATTTAATAATTTTATTCGATTGTAAGAATGAAAAGTTTCTTATTGGGAAATTGAACCTAGGTCTGCATTCTGTAGCCACATATCATTGTATCTGGACTTCTAACCCAGATATCAAAAGGAAACAATTGCTTGTCTATTATAAGTGATATCAGTAGTCTGTCCGTAAAATTTATAGACTTGACTCATTTCTTTCCATCTGGCAACACTAGCATGATGCCAAAAAGTAAGAGTTAGGATGATTTCTGTCTTCAGCCCAAACTCCGTTTTTATGAGGCGGCTATAATGTGAACAACAACTTAGTTGCCTTGAACTAAAAGAATCAGCTTTATAACAATGTTTATTCTTTCTAAACATAATATATTCTTTAAGCGAAAGATGCCTGCAGCACAGTGCGGCTAACGACGCTATTCTACCAAAAATTAAACATGAACATCTGTTGCCATTCACACAAACTCAATAGTAAAATAAAACATGTTGCCAGTAACGATTATTGTATAAATGATAACATAAAATTAAATACTGAGAAAATAAATAAGGCAAAAGAAAAAAAACAAATACAAATATTAAATATACATCCAAACACAACTTTTTTACAAAACATTGTTTACCTTTCTCGGCATGAAGAGCAATTTATTAATAGAGTAAAAATTTACCCTTCCATTTCTCGTCAAAATTCAGAAAAACGGGACCAAAATGGTATTCAGAATATTGAAGCCAAGTGTATAAAGAGGGAACTGCGCAACTGTTAACGTATTCAGACGAGTTAAACGTGTCCAAAACCGGCAAGAATACGCGTATAACCATGTCAGAGAAGGACGGACCTCAATCACGCTCGGGGTCGAAGAAAACATGGATCGTGTGTTATTATTGTGCATCATCGTTAATGTCTAACTGTTAGAATGCTTGGTTTGATTTAAGAAAAACCATTGTTCACACGATTTTGATCCAAAATTGGAGATAAGAAAACTGAGTACAAAGATAATCCACAAGTGTCTGACGGATGAATAAAAACTAAAATAAAGGGAGAGCTGTGTTGACTGGTCAAATCGTAATTTTAGAAGCATAGTTATAGGTTATAAATCAGAGGCTTGTAAACAAGATTTGAAGACGGAAATCGCAGAGCAGAAAAGGAAAGATAAAAGAAGAACTTGAACAAAAGAATCTCGAAGAAGAGGATTGAAATCAAAATCGTGATCATTATGTTCCGATATTCGTGGAACGTGCAGCATGAATTTGTCCCAGAAAGGCAGTATATAAATGCAGCTTACTACGCGAATATTTTGAGATGTCTTTGAGATCATAGCTGCAGCTGTTGGAAGGAAACGGGTAGATTTTGGGTTATAGAAAAGGACCGTCGCAGGCAACATTAGTCATTCGTGATTTCCTAATCTTTAATTCAATCAATTTGTTCTTTTCCGTCTCATTCTTCTAACATGGCGTCCTGGTTGTTGTTTTTTTTTTTAATTCTGTTTCCAAAATCAAACAGAACTACAGAAGCAGCATTTTGGAAACGAGCGAAACAACAGGACCAATTAAAATGGCGCAGTTACCGCAGGACCAATAAGAAATACTAAACCTATAGCATTATTCCGAAAAATTAAAACTACTTTGGAAAAGTGGATTAATAGCAGAGGGTATTTATTAGAAAATGAGCATGCTGATATACAAGTAAAGTCAAGTCAAGTTTTATGTGCTTTGCCTACGAATTTTCTTGACAAACTACATATATGAGTCAAGCAAAATCCTGTAAAAATCTGTACAGAAACTGTTAGCATAAATTTAGGTATTTTTGCATAATGAAACTCAAAAGCATAGAAAGCGAATATGCGCCAAGATATACATTGGCGAGAGAAAGCGGAGGTGTTCGCATTCAGTTCGTATTCGATTCTCATCTTAGCTACTTGGGCCAAAAGGTCTCATTCAGCTAGAGTTTTCTCTTTTAGGTACTGTGTCGAAGTATGCTCCCTCTTATTGCCTAAATACAGTGGCACAAACAATTGAGCCACACACACAACAACACAACACAACAAACACAACACAACAAACACAACTTTTATATGATAAATCCAACTTTCAATCGAAATAACACATTAACTAAAAGTGCAAACGTACTTTTATTCTTAGACATAACAAAAGGTTTAATTAACAGTAAAAATAAAGAAAAATCAAAGACAAAATTCTAAAATAAAAATTTTCAGAAGCATTTCAAATAAACATAAGCAGATTTTTACCTAAAAAAATTGAGGATACACCAATGAAATGTTTGTTTAACTACCACTAGATTTTTTTTTCTGCTTGCTACTATCATAATCTAAATTTGGGCAATTTTATCTTAAACTTTTTCGATTGTTATTTTTGTCTTTTGAAGTTGGTTATGTGAATTTAAAGTCGCAATTTTAAATGGAAAATGTCTCCTCGGAGAGAGACCAGTATCGATGTAAGAAAATTTATATTAAGGTTATTTAAGAAAGGAAAATCTTATCATGAAATAGCTGAAAGTGTCGGTAGAAGCCACTCGTGTGTATAGAAAATCGTTGGAAGATTTAAAAGCGACGAATTAATTGAAAATAAAAGTGGAAGAGGAAGGAAAAGTATTCTGAGTGATGTAGCCAAAAGGAAAATTTTGAAAGCTATCAAGATTGATCCTAAACTAAGTGCAGTCAAACTAGTTGCAGAAACTTCTCGAATAATGTCCAGAAGTGTAAGCGCTGAAACTGCGAGAAATGTGATTAGACATGCTGGATATAGCAGTCGAGTAGCTAGAAAGAAACCATTTATAAACTTACAAAATCAGAAAAAGCGTTTGGAGTTTGCAAAAACTCATCAATTGAAGACGGATAACTTTTGGAAGAAAGTTATATTTAGTGATGAAAGTAAATTCAACATTTTTGGAAGTGATGATCGTCGCACCGTTTGGAGAAAGCCGAACACCGCTCTGGAGTCAAAACATTTACGTCCTACAGTTAAACACGGTGGTGACTCCGTCATGGTTTGGGGTTGTATGGCTTCAAATGGAGTAGAAAATTTAGTTTTTATAGACGGCATAATGGATCATAAGCTTTATATAGATATACTCCACAACAATCTTAAAGAAAGTGCAAAAAAATTGAGTTTAGATGGAAATTTTATATTCCAGCACGACAACTACCCCAAACACACGGCACAAATGTCAAAATGTGGTGTCTTTTTCATTCTAAACAGGAATTGAAAACACCACCACAGTCCCCTGACATCAATGTCATAGACATTTAATGGGCCACACTCGAAACGGCGGTCCAAAAACACCAAATTAGGAACAAAGTCCATTTAAAGCAAGTATTACAAGAAGAATAGGATAAAATATCTCCAGATACCACCAAAAAATTGGTCGAATCGGTACCAAGACGTTTGGAGGATATTATAAAAGCCAAAGGACATGCAACCAAATATTGACACTGTCTTTGTATGTGATATGTCACAAAAATTTCATTGGTGTATCCTTAATTTTTTGAGGTAACGATCTGCCTATGTTTATTTCAAATACTAGTGAAATTTTTAATTTTAGATATTTTTTTTGTTGATTTTTCGTTATTTTTACTGTAAATTAACCCTTTTGTTACGTGTGAAAATAAAAACACGTTTTCTCTTTTAGTTAATGTGTTATTTCCATTGAAAGTTGGATTTATCAAGTGAAAGTAAGGTGTATCCTCAGTTGTTTGAGCGACTGTATATTGGCGAGAAAAAGTGGAGGTTTTCGCATTCAGTTCGTATTCGATTCTTATCTTAGCTACTTGGGCCAAAAGGTCTCATTCAGTTAGTGTTTTCTCTTTTAGGTATTGTGTTAAAGTATGCTTTCTCTTATTGCCTAAATAGGTAAGCTGATGATTTTAGGACTGAATGTGATTCTATGTAAGCTATTCTTTTGAATACTTCAAGTTTTTATGTCTGTGAAGATTGTTACTTTAATTTGTGTTTTCCCTAAGTTAAGCGAAATTCTCATGCTCGTTAAAATAAACATTTGTAATTATTTTGACTTCTAATTCTTTGATGAAAACTGCGCTAAATACAGGAACGTACTCAATACGCCTTTGCGTGCTAATGCACAATCCAACAAAAACGCCTCAGATCGTAAGCACCGCTTACAAAGTTGTTCATAAATGATAGCACTGAATTATTTGCGTTTATTTAATTTTACGGAGTTTTTTATTATGTTGCATTCGGACATCAGAGCAAAGTCTACCTTAGATGGTTGTTTTTCACAAATATTTTAAAAAATTAGGAATCAGCGTGTCAGTAAAAAGGCTTAGCCATCAGATTCGTCAATCTGAAGTAAAACGATGGGCAAAAGTTTACAATTGGGTGCCCCTTGCTTTTTGGCGATTCTTTTTTGACGCCAAGATTGGCGCCAGGAAGGCAAAATTTCAAGACGGTCGCTACGCAAAACCAAAATAAGAAGTCAAAGAATTTCCATGTACACATCGACCTATTTTCACTTGAAAAAACATCAAAGAATTGCACAAACTAGTCATTGCACACTATTTTGACTTTGTCCATGTGCATATCGATTTATTTTCACTTAAAAAAAATCAAGAAAATAAAACCAAGTTAAAACTTTAATGGTCACCAGAAATGGGGTTTCATCGCCAAAACTGAACAAAATTTTTCGCCAATCGAAAGGGCACCCAATTCTACACTAGAGTCAAACGATGAATTTAGCAATTAATCATTTATAGCAATTCTTTGTGGTCCCGCTTAAACTTCTGGCGCTTTTTTATTTAAAATTTTAATCCTGATTTCCTAGGCATATTAATGACAACTAACTGTCTATCAAATTTTATTTTTTAATCTTTTTGTAACTGAAAAGGTATACAAAAATTAAGACCTAAAACGATAAATTGGATGAAGAAAATAATTTTAAATTTTAAAATAGAATATATAAATTTGTAAATAATAATTAAAGTTAGCTAGTAACCGGTTGCTTAGCATACGTATCATCAAAATGTAAATCAGGGCGCAATATGAAAGGTTCGTATTTAATCATCTTAATACTTTAGTGGCATCAATGAGAAACTCTGATTATTAAACAAACATTAGTAGATATCAGTTTTTAGCTCTTTCAAAATAAATGTTTGAAAAGGTAAGAAAAATGAAATGCTGCATCTAAATTAAATTTGGCTACCTAATTAAATTTGGTCTGTTTTAAAAGCAAGAACAAAATAATAATATCGACAATAATAATCCCAAAGTTTTTAAGTCTTTAGCAAAAGTAAACTCATTACAGGAGCAATGTTTTAAAGCAAACGAAACATTTGCCTTCCACTAGGATTGACGATGAAAATGAAATTAGCTCAATAATGGTGGGAAAAGCCAGAAATTTTTAATAGTGTTTAAAAAACAAATGAATGACACAAGAGAAAATTGTTCATAACTGCAGCTACAGAGGCTTTTTCGGAAATTAGCTGGTTTGTTTCAGGACGACTTGATAAATTTAAAAAGGGTTAAAATGGCCTTTTCAGTGTAAAAAGCATCTTCAAATACAAACTCTGCTTCTGCGTTTCCAGCAGCTTTAAGAAACATAACTGAACTGCCAACTCCTTTTTGTCATTATAAACTCGCCTCTTTCGGACGGGAATGTACTGCCTGCATTTTTATCTCGCCAAGAAAGACAGATTTAAATCTACAGTGTCTCACAAAAGTGATCGGACACGTGTGCTTTACAAAAGGAAACCGTAATAAAATGAATTAAAAAAACATGTAAAAATTTTTTGTGGGTGTGTTTCATTCTTAAATTTAGTAACAATTATTACATAACATACATTTTCTCAAAATATTAAAATATTAATTTAATAAAAATACAATTGTTTAGAACGGAGCAAAAAATGGCCCACATAAGTGATGGGACATCATTAGAGTATGCAACAAAAAACGTCTAAAAATATTTTTTTGGGTTTTTATTTTTACTCAAAAGCAATTGGCAGTAATTTATAAAATCGTCTGCATTATTTCTCTCCAGTTTGTTTTGGAATTTTTGTGTTTTTTAGCTCTGTGCAGCCATGAATGCTAAACGAAAAGAAACTTTGCCTGAAATTCGAAAATTAGTTATTAATTTGCATATTGAACGTGGAAAATCTATTAGAGAAACTGCTGAAACAGTTAACTTGAGTCATTCAACAGTTTTCAATATCATTAAACGATATAAAAAGAATCATATGATTCAGGATAAAAGAAGACCTGGCTGACCATCAAAGCTATCCAATGGAATAAAGCGAATTATCGTTCGAAATATTAAAAAAAATCCAAGAATGAGTGCTCCTAAAGTTGCTGCTGATTTACAAGTATTATATGGAGTAATTGTTAATCCCGAGACTATTAGAAGAGTAATTCGATCTACTGGATATCACGGTAGAGCAGCCAGGAAAAAATTCTTCGTAAGTGAAAAGAATAGAAAATTCAGACTGGCTTTCGAAAAATCCAACATAAATAAGAATTTTGATTACTGGAATGAAGTTATATTTGCTGATGAAAGTAAATTTAATATATTTGGTTCTGACGGTAGAATATTGATGTGGAGAAAACCCAGGGAAAAATTTCGCAAACAGAACTTGGTGCCAGAAGTAAAACATGGTGGAGGAGGAGTTATGGTATGGGGGTGTATGTCGTTCGCTGGAGTTGGTAATCTTGTTTTTATTGACAGTATAATGGATCAGTAAAAGTATATTGGCATATTAAATCAAAATTTGAAATCTTCAGCACGAAAATGAACCTTCATAACGATTTTAAATTCTACCAGGACAATGACCCCAAGCACACTGCTTTGAACGTTAGACTCTGGCTGCTGTATAACTGTCCCGAAATAATAAAAACACCACCACAATCTCCAGACTTAAATCCCATAGAGAATATTTGGCAAGAATTGGAATCAAGAATTCGCAAACACACCATTTCTTCAAAACAACAATTAAAATTGGTGCTTCAAGAAGAATGGGGTAAAATCACTCCAGAAATCACAAAAAAATTATTCGAATCCATCCCAAGAAGATTAAATCATGTTCTAAAAGTTAAAGGAAATCCAACAAAATATTAAAACCTTTTAAAAAGTAAAATTTTTGGATAAATATTTGGTGGAAAAGTAAGTCACTTATGTGAGCCATTTTTTGCTCCGTAGTAAACAATTGTATTTTTATTAAATTAATATTTTAATATTTTGAGAAAATGTATGTTATGTAATAATTGTTACTAAATTTAAGTATGAAACACACCCACAAAAATTTTTACATATTTTTTTAATTTATTTTATTACGGTTTCCTTTTGTAAAGCACAAGTGTCCCATCACTTTTGTGAGACACTGTATAAAAGACTGTTTAAGGGGACTTGGTACCTTTTGAAAATAATTCTTTTATTTGAGAACTTTCATCTACATATTATGAATAATATTAAGTGGTTTTCTAAGACGAAATGATTTTAAGCTAAACAAAATTTTTTTTGCAATTAGTTTTTCTTAAATTTTCCTTTTTTTTAATTCTTTCTTCTCCCGCAATTTTCAATGTTTTTGCCCCAAATATTTTTATTTTATTATTAGAGTGTTTTTAATAACTTTAATGATCGATTTTGCAATTAATGAATTAATTTCAGAGAAAAAGAAAATCACATTATTATATAAAAACTTTAAAAAAATATCATTTCAATCACATTTTCACTTCCAATAATTTTCCTTTTCACTATTTTTCAAAACCCATCCTTTTTTCTATTAAGTATATAATTTTAAACAAGCAGTAAAAATATTAAATAATTTAGTACATATCTGTACACGTCTTAGGACTCTAAGTAAATGGATATATTGAAAAACTGCAAGCTGAGAAAACGCAGATTAAAGAATGTAAACTCTCTGAATGGACATTAAATCGTTTCAAATTTCTTAAAAATTTTATTACTGAATTTCAGTACATATCAAATAGTACTGCTCAATTGATTAATATAAACATAAATTAAAAACTTTTGTTTAAAACCGTATCTGGTTAGGAATATTGTAAAATAATCATAAAATGCAATTAGAATTTTTCTAATTGCATTTTATATAATATTTTTTTCTAATTGCATATTTATAGGGCTGTTTTTGTTTTTTAAAACGCGCTCAAAGCAATTTCAATTCATGAATTAATTATAATATATTTTCTAAAACACTTATAATCAGTATTAATAATATTAATTTGTCGTTTTATTCATTTTTTCAAAAAGCAAATTTTGAAATTTTAATAGACATAAAATACTTTATTTAAAACCACTTAACAGTCTATGTGAATTCTTCTCTTATTTTACTCATTTGTTCTCGTATTTAAATTGCATTTTAAATTAATTTAGGCGTATTTTAATTAATTAAAAAGTTTAATGTTTTCCCAGCAGTATTTCAATAATGCTACACTCAGAAACTTGATCACTTTCATCACACCACCTCTTTCTGTTTGTGTCTTATCACAAATAATTTCAGTTTTTTAATAACATAGCGAAGTTGACTGATAATACACATAAAAATATTTGCTGTACTCAATATATATATATGTATATAAACTAACAAGTTTAAAGGTGAAAAAACAATTTTTTTCAACTTCACTTTATATTTAAATAAATCAGTGTATACACATAAGCAGAGTTTGTTGATAGTTGGAGGCATATTTAATTACAGTCCTTTTCATTTACACTGATTTTTCACTAAAAATCAGTTAGTTAAGTTACTGAAAAAATTAAGAAGTAAACAAAACAAAAAAATACTGAGGGGGTGGGGCATTTATAGGGCTGTCAAAATTTTTAGAAGCCTTTTTACACCATTTATTATCGTCAAATCATTTCAAAATTTATCTTTGGTGTAATGTAACAGCTTTAAGTATTGTTTTTAATCTTTTGTACAATTTAAATAGACGAACATTAATATGTATCTGAATGGCAACATTTTAAATGCACGGAGAATAGTTTTAAATATTGTTGCTGATCGTTTGCACAATTTAAATAGACGAACATTAATATGTATCTGAATGGCAACGTGTTAAACGCACGAAGAATGTAATTATATTTATTTTAAAATAGTTTAGAATATGTTTTCTCTTCTTGCTTGTATGTCGCCATTTTAAGTGTTAAACTTTTTGCTGTGTTCCATCAATGGAGTTTGCTTCATTTGCGAAAGAAGTATCAAAGTAGTAAGGGTACTTAGGTATTTTTCTAGCAAAAAATTGAAAAATCGGTAATTTCATCGATTTTGGGGTACCAAGTCTCCTGAAATCTAGCTGGCGTTAAAAGTACTAAGAATTTTAATTTTAACCACTTGTTGTATACAGTGGCTCCCAAAAGTGTTTGTACACTTATAATTTTCATTGAAATAGGGGTCTATCCATTAATTAGAAGTAAACTTTCTGAACGAGATTTTAATAATAAGATCTATAATCTATTCGTAACAAAATTACACGAAATATTTTTAAAATATAGCAAACATTATTTTTAAGAAATTAATAATAAAAAAATGACAAACATTTTATCTCACAAAAGTCTTCGTACACTGAAAAATTTTGACATATTAGTAAATGTTTTCATTTTTCGTTAAATTAATATTTAGTAGGATATCCTTTAACATCTACAACAGCTTTAAAACGCCTGGAAATAGATTTTACTTTTTTTTTAATAATTTCTGTATCAGTGTTCATAGATTCTTCCGTCATGACTGTTTTGAGATCGCTTTTCCTTTCGATGTCGTGTTTTCGTACTCTAACCTCCAGTTCTTTCCAAACGTGCTCTATGAGGTTTAAATCTGACGACTGAGGTGATGTTTTCAAATCTGTGGACAATTATAGAGACACCACAGGCAAACGTTGAGAGCCGTATGCTTAGGATCCTTATGATTAAAAATAAAGTTGTTTCCAATACCCAAATTTTGGGCTGATGATTTTAAATTGTCTCTTAAAATATTTAAATAAAGAGAATGATTCATTATGCCATCCATAAATACCAAATTACCTAGTCCTGTTGCTGCCATGCACCACCACACAAGAACTCCTCCACCGCCATGCTCAACTTTTCCAACTAAGTTCTTAGAATGAAGTTCCTCATTTTTTCTTCTCCATATAGTTATTCGACCATCGCAACCAAAAATGTTAAATTTGCTTTCGTCAGCAAATCGAACAGCTTCAGGTGAAATTGAAGTAGAAAAGTTTGCATTGAATTCTGCAGAAACTTTTACAGCACTCAAACGTGGGTTTTTCACAAATTTTCTAATAATAAATCTCTCTTCACGTTTGGTTAACTTTTTCGATCGACCTTTTCTTAGCTTGTTTTCAATCCGAATTTCTTTAAAGCGTTTTATCGCATACTGCATTGTAGAATGGGATAAATTAACTAATTTAGCGATATTTCGAATTGATTTACCCCTACTATGGTGAAAAATTATGAATTTTCGAATGCTGTTTGTAATTTTCTTACGACTGCGACCCATTTTTCAATAACAAATAGAATATTATGAAGTAAACATTAAAAAATTAAAGCAAACGATTTTTTATATGCCATCCCAATGCAAAAATTAAAAAAGCGGCAAATTATCATTCTAATTTTGATTTTATCCAAAAATATTTCAGTGTACGAAGACTTCTGTGAGATAAAATGTTTGTCATTTTTTGATTATTAATTTCTTAAAAATAAAGTTTCTTTATATTTTAAAAATATTTTACGTAATTTTGTTACGAATAGATTATAGGTCTTATTATTAAAATCTCATTCAGGAAGTTTACTTTTAATTAAGAGATAGCGCCTTATTTCAGTGAAAATCATAAGTGTACGAACACTTTTGGGAGCCACTGTATGTATTATTCCCAAATCCCAAGAAGCACGAAAATAATTTTAAGATCTAATTTATTTGTTTGTGCAATAGGAAGTTTACATCACTGTGAATTTTCGAAATTGGTTTACCACATATTTTTGACCAGAAATAAAAAGCTATTGTAAATTTAGGAATGCATAACCAAAAGGTTTATTACTAACTGTTAACGGTTCAAGCCATCTTTTCTGACTTAACACGCTGAAAATCTTTCACTCGCATTAAAACAGTTTACCTTTCACTCAGCTTTACTTCTCCAATACAACCAATGGAATTTTAGTGTTCAAGTTAAGGTTTGGTACATTTATCGCGCATTTCAGCAACTTACTGATAAAACTAATGACAAAAGGAAGCTCTCGAAGAACTGTAACTTCATGTCGCCATGGACAGTATCAAAATCATTAATTTGTAATATGCAATAAGAAGAACTTGCTGTTCACAAAATTATTTACCTAACCGGTGTAACTGTAACGTCATGTTTCATGTATGCATTATGGCCTATGGTCAGGTCCAGGTCAACCATTAACATAAGAAACTGTACAGAACCAATGTCAAACTGGAATAGCCCCTGTATGGTCATGTAAGCATTTTCATGAAAGCTCAGTAACTCCCGGTGCGCCCTTGTGGGACCCCAGGAAGTTGTTGCATCTAGGTAGGGGAGGGCGTGGGACATATGCCTGTTTACCTCCGTTAAACACCAGGCGTCCCCGTCCTCCGTCACCTGTCACCTGTATTAAAAAGTGTAAGGGCGCGAGATATTGAGGACACATAACTGCAGGTCTATAGCTAGAACCTTACAAAAGAACCTCAAGAACAAGAGAATAGAAAATTCAATATGAATATTAAGATAGTGACATAATGTATTTCTCCTGCCTTCTAGGCGTGCCTTCGTGGTGTAGTGGTCAGCACGCTCGGCGCGTATTCGAGAGGTCCATGGTTCGACTCCTGGCAAAGACATTGCTCATTTTTTCACATTTTCTCCTTCCAAAAATACCTAATGTCTCTACAGGGATTCTGAAAATAAGTGGAAGAGTCTTACTCAAATATCCTTGGTAAAAGTCTGACCATATTAACTTAAATTATAAGTCATTTGGTCAGTGTTCGAAGTTAAGATGACATATTATGAATGCAAAATCTTACAACTAACAGTCATTGTATGAACGAAAACTAAAATAATTTTCCAAGTGATTTTTTAATTATGTCCCTTTAGCATTAAAAACTAGCTTCGCTGGATTAAAAAATAACAAAATTTCAGAACTGACAAATCTTTGAATGAAAAAAAAATTAAGAATTTACTTTTATACTTTTACTTACTGCTATGTGTGTGTCTATGTGTTATAAAAGTTCGTGTATGTACACACAGTGTCTACAATTTTAGGATTGATTTTTTTCTCAATCCCAGAGAAAGAGACAAGTGATATTTTTATCTTAGTTTTCTTTCATTAAAATATTGTCTTTGTGTCGAAAGATTTTGAGTTGGATTCATGCACTCTGTATCTTTCATTATGGTTATAAAGAGAGGTTTGGGTATTTAACAATGTTTTTGTGTAATATCTAAACGTAAGGACAGAATAATGGACCCTTTTTCCCAAAACGAATTATAAAACTGATTTAAAATGGATTCAAAAGACATTTTTTTCGCGGCGTCTGTACGTACGTACCTACGTATGTATGTACGTATGTATGTGTTTCGCATAACATAAAGAGATTTTTTTCGCGGCGTCTGTACGTACGTACCTACGTATGTATGTACGTATGTATGTGTTTCGCATAACTCAAAAACGATTAGCCTCAGAACTTTGAAATTTTGTATATAGGACTGCTATAACATGTAGTTGTGCACCTCCATTTTTGGTAGTAATCAGCCACACCAAAAGCATATATATATATACACTCTGCTAATCGGATCATTCAGCTCAGTTTCGTTTATTCTTATATGCTGGTAAATTGTGCATTTTTGGCTTTAAAAATGATTGAATTATGTTGTTCTTGTCTTCCGGTTAAGGTTTTATATGCCTTTAGTTAACTTGCACACAATAGTTGTAGAATTATCAATAACTTAGTAAATCTGCATGCAATATTTGTAGTACCATAGCAGCCATATTTGTTTACATTTGAAACTTAGGAGAATAGTGGATTTGTTGCCAGTCTAGAGACACTAAGCTTCACATTAACAAAGATAACGTGTTCTTTTATTATTGAGAATTAAATCATGCTTTATCCATTCTGGAATTATCATTTAAGTTATTAAATTATCCCATATATTGACTCAGCATAGCGTCCACAATAAATTAAGTTAGTTTCTACGCATTCGGTGTCTTTTTGCCGAGTAAGACCAAAAGTAAATTTACAGTTTTTTGAACCGACAAATCTGCCTTCTTGCTTGTTGGCCAAATTGCTTGTTTTTGCGTAGAAACTGTAATTTTAATTGTAAAAATTGTTCTTTAAATTGTTTTAACTGTATTTAAGTTTTATATTTTTCTAAATTTTTAATATTTTAATATATAGATATTTTGAGTTTTTGTGTATTTTTTGTTTTGTCGCGAAGTGAAAATTGAATTAATTGAATGAGAAATATATCTCTAATAAAATTCGAGGAAATAAGTTTAAATGAAAGGCGGGAAAACGTGCGTATAATTTAATATTCCGTACAAGGAAGTCATGTGATGTACACATCAGACTTTTTGAACTATTTTTAGAACGAATATTGCATTTTCCAAAAGCCAACTAGAAATCAGTTTTCGCAATGCTTAAATACACCTAAGGTAACACATGTTTAAATACAAATAAAAAATTTTAAGGCAGGGTTACTGAATTTTAATTTAGATTTTTTACTGAATTTTAATTACTGAATTAATTTACTGAATTTTAATTTATTTAATTTAGAATAAATTAAATAAGTTACAAACCACTCAGCGAGAGGCAAGCATGCGAACTAACAGTTTTTCATTTTACTCAAAAGCATACACAAAACTTACAGTAAGAAATGTGATATGGATATTTTCTTGGTTCATAAAAAAGCAACCCTTATAACTTAATACATCTGATATATGAAGATGAACTCTTGTATTTCAACATTTAGACCACTTAAGAAAGGAAGGAAAAGCATTCATTACTCCGGGGAAAATTTTTAACAAATGAAGAATTAATTAAAAAAACTTGTGAATTATTTTAATCCCTAAGGCGGCGATCAACAGAAATACTGGGCTGACCACATATGGACAGCAAAATATACAGAGGCTGTTCGCACATTTTTTAGACGATGTATATTGTATTCACAAAACTAAATTACATAAAATTCTTGTGTTTTAAATGTTCTATTTGACATCCCTTATTCTGAACTATCTTTCGACACCGCAATTTCCAGGACAATAATGCCTTTGGAAGTGTCAGAATAGGTATTCTATCCCATTCCTCCCGAACAGCATTCCAGAGTCCTGTTAGGGTTTGGGGACAACGTTTTCATAATGCAGTTTTTAAAAGTCGACTATTAGAAATGAATTATCTACAGAAACTTTTATTGCAAATGATAAAAAATTGGGAGTTATCTACACTGACTTCCAAAAGTTAAGCACGAAGATGTAAAATGCAAAAAAATCAACAAATACTGCTTTGATTGACACAAAATTCGGTAGGAAAGTAGCATATATATTTACGCATAACACAAAATCAATAATTATATACAGGAATGAAAACAATATTAAATTTTTGTAAGTTATCGGATAATGACATACTGGTGACTTAAACAGAATTATGTATAAAGTGAAAACAAACAGCATAACATGAACAAAAGGGCATTAATAGGGTATGTGATCCCCTCTCATCTGTATACAAAGTTTACACCTTGTGACCATGCTTTCAATTATGTGGTCAACCATCGCCATTCTTCTTGTAGAGCAGTTTCCAGCTCAATAAGAGTGGCTTTTTTAAATTTTTAAACACCTTCTATCAGCATTTACAATCAACTTCTGTAACCCTTCATAAAGCTGGCTTTTTATAAGACTGCTTTTTTGCATATTTCTTGAGAGGAAAGTGCGATTGGCTGTTACCTAACATATTTGCATACTTCCATCTACTTCTGAAGCGAATTGCATCCTCTTCAATTCTGATTGGCTTCCGGAAATTAGCATTTTCCTCTCCGTGCTTAACTTTTGGAAGTGAGTGTATTAAAAGGAGAGAACAAAATATATAACAAACCTCATCTTTACCTTATGTTTTCTTAGGTTTTTACATCTTTAATACCTTAGGTTTTTCACATGACGGGGTCAAAAAATGTAAAATTTAAATTTGTTGAAAAGTAAAACAACGCTTAGGACGTAATTTTAAAACTTCAAATGCGCGTGATGAAAAACAGTTGTATCTTTATCGATTTAAATAAATAAAAATTAAATTTGTAGATACAGGATTTTTTTCTGTGTGAGATAGGAAAAATCTGCTAAACCCTCACTAGGATTCAAACCATGGATTTTCCGTTTCTGGTTTTATGTGCTACCAATTACATCCCACTTACACACACTTAGGGCAATCATTAACCGGTTAACTGTAAATTAACAGTTAGTGATCCCTCGTAAAATGACCTCTATTCCAGTAGCTACAATCCAAGTGTTCTTTCGCCACACATAGGCTTGATTACCTCCTAGATCCACAAGGCCTGGTCCCTTGGGCTGAGTTTCCAGAAAGCCCACAAATCATCCTAATCAGTGGCAAAGTTGTACGGATTTTAATTTCACGAACATTCATTTTATTTTAAAACTTTAATATCATCTCTTATTTTCCACTTCCTTCCAGAATGAACGAGTGAATACGTTTATGCAAATTGTGCTTGCTTCCGCTTAAGTATTTAAGTTGTGGCTTTTCGCCAAGAGAGTAGGAAGGAGAGAGAGCCTTCTTGCTACGAGTCTTCACGCGAGCTTGCCATCAGTTACTGTCCGCCTTTAAGGCCAGAGGTTTAACCCTCTTGAAAGTTAAAGACGTATTGTAGTTTTCCGCAGCTTGCGTACTACAGACGTAGTCATTTAAAAGGCCAGTCTTAGTGCTAGTCATCTGTGTGAAATATTAAAAGTTAGCTCTTATTTAAATTTTAGTTCATTAGTAGTCTTATATTCTTTTACGTTCAGGACACAAGTGGTTGGTCTTTGTGTCCCGAAGGGCGGGAACATCTGTAAAATCGATAAGCAAATGAAGGGGAATTTTAACCCTTCTTTGCGTATCTTCTACACACGCACGAACATAGCTTTTAGTAAGCTCCCTGTTCCTACTCAGGACTTCAGTTATGTTTGCGAAATCAAACAGAAGAAACGGAACTCCTGATAAAGTTCCTCAAAACTCCTCACAGCTTGAAGTTTTAATTTTTCAGTGTTAAACTAAGTTTCTTCCCTCTGAAACTCCGAACATTATTTTCACATATTTATACATGCATGCGCAAGAAAAAGCATATATAAAGTAATATCTAATTTTGATTTGTAATAGCCCTTAAGCCTCATTTTAAATTAGATTATTTCCACTTTTTAATGTATAAATAGCAAGATGCTTATAATAAATCTCTCGGAACAATAGAGATGATTATTCATCTTGAATAATCAATTTCAAAATTAATCCCGGTCATCTGATTCTTATAAACGCTCCTGACGGATGTACAAATCATAAATCAGAATGTTTTTCAGCCAATAATAATATTAAACTTTACAAACAGAAGTAAAGTAGAACAGTAAATTCACTAACTTTCATATCATAATGGACGGTTTGCTTTTTAGCCTCTTTATTACTATAGCCTATCAGCGACCGAGAAGGTCTTTAAACACTGGTAGTTCATCAGACGAAATAGCCGGCGGTTATTAAAATCACATCCATTCCAAACGTGTTTGAGTTTATTAAGCGACTGAATTTAAAAAGCGGTTTTTTTCCTAAATCACTGTATCAACTTAGAACTTATTCATTAAGATAGTAACTAATAATTAATAACTAAGTTATTAATTTAAAAAAAATCTGAAAGGTTTCAGATTTTAAATTACGTCCAAAGGGGCGTTTTTTAAACATTTTGTATGTTACTTTTATTTATTGAATATCATGTTCTTCGCATTGAAACCATAAAATTCAGTTCAAGAATAATATCGCAAAATAATTTTAAACGTAAAATAATTTTAAACTGAGCGTATCTTTAGAATTTCCTACACACAGTCTCACACGCTGCAGATAATGTTTTTTTCTGTACGACGTTGCCATGGCCCGCTTCGAAATCCTCGAGATTGTTCATCAAAAATTCTTTAAAGTTTTACAAAATAGGAAATCGTTCATAAAACAAATTCCAAATTTCAAATTTGGGCTTCCGGATGCCTATATTCGCGGCAGGATGACGGCAAAATTCGATGGCTTTAGGTACCGTCGTTTTATCACAATGCGAGAAACATACATACATTTATGCACATTCTTCATTATTTAATTTCTTTAAGTATAATACAGGGCTGCAATATTTTGTGGCAAGAAATTGAAAAGTGATACAGACTTTTAATGTTTCCGACGCAAAATCGCAAAACGGAAACAATAGTCCTTCAGGGACAAAGCCCCTATGGACTAAAAATTAATGTTAAAATTAAACTATTTGCTAAATTTAGAAATTTATTTTAAAATATTTTAATAAAAAAATTATAATTTCACATTTGATGAAATTTTAAACTTTTGCAAAGAAGTGCTGTATCCGTATTTGTTTCGCGTTGTTGGTCAACGATCTTCAATTACATTTTCAAGTTCGTAGAACAATTGGTAGCTTTTCTAATATCCACCTTTCAATTCAAGAGTTCCTCTTAGAATCTGCAATGTTTTTTTTTTTCCGATTCAGCTGATGTCGGCAGCAATCGCGTTCTTCCTATCACTTTCTTTGTCAGTTTCAGTTTCTGCAGCACTTTTAACACTTTCTATGATACACACTCTAGCCAATGAATTAGAAACCCAAGATCAGTATTTTATTGGATCACCTTTTGCACGGATAGCTGCTCTGATTCGTTTGGGCATCGAGTCTTTATGCTTCTGGAGTGCATTTATGTCCAGAGAATATCATGCATTGTCTATGCAGCTTTTTAGATCTTCTAAATTAGTAGATGGAAGAGGAGAGTGCTGTCGGATGCGTCTTTACACCATATCTCATACATTTTCTATGGGTTGAAGATCCGGGCTATTCGGTGGCCAGGGAAGGTGTTGGAAGTCAGACTGATGTTCAGCGAACCAATTTTGAACACTTCTGCCACGATGCATTATCTTCCATGAAGGTTGCATGAGGTTCCATGAGGGTTGCATTATCTTCCATGAAGGTTGCATAAGGTTCCATGAGGGTTGCATTATCTTCCATGAAGTAGCCTTCGCCATGGGAGTAAAAAATGCAACATAGCAGGGTGCACGTGATCTGCCAGCATATCTAGGTATCTCATGATTGTTTGTTTATCCTCGAGGAACACCAGGGCACCACTTTCATGCGAGCAGAACATGCCCCACATCATGATACTCCTACCAGACCCTTGCACACTGCGAGTAAGACAAGATGGATTATGGCTACAATCGTTGCAGAAACACTAATGTTTTTCAGGACAATATCAGAGGAGGGTGCAGCACAATTATCTAACAGTTTCAATTTTTCATTTCTCTGTCTCATTTCAAAAGGAAATAAGTAATACTATTTTTCATCCGTGAGCTCTTATTATTACAGTAAGTTAAAGTGTTCTTGTTATTATGGTAAGTTCTTGTCTTTTTTTAAACATCGAGGTTTACTACTTTTTCTAATAACCGGTAGTTGCTGCCTTAATTGTGGCATCCATATTGCGCATCAATAACACGATAACTCATTCCTTTAATTTTTTAAAACCTGCTCCTGTTTCACTTTGAAAAATTGTTCTCTGTAAAACAGTGACCAGTTTCATCTGCGTTATAAATTCCGTGTGGCTTGAATTGCTTTAGAGGCCTGTATAGAATGTCATCTAGTTCCTAGCCAAATGATGATCTGTCCCTTGCTTCTCACCCTTTAGTTTCGGATAAACTATGTTATTCTCTCTTTCCATATTGTGATCCATCCATCAGTTCGCATAAAATTTTCTCTTAGCATTTTAGCGAATTTGTGGAAGAGCTCTCGAAATTGGAACATTTTGTAGCCAAGCTTGAAACCATTCTAAAAGAATAGTTTTAGCGACTCTCGATTTGCCATGCTTCTTTGATAGATTTGCATTTTTCACTACTCTTTTTATCAATTTTATTTATTTGTTTAAATAAACTGCACAATGTTATTTGGGAAATTCCCATTTTAAATGCTTCTTTTCTTTGGCAAAATTTACCACACGTATCATAATCTTTCAGCAATTTAGCCTTTGTTTTCAGTCTTAAATCATTTTAGGCATTTTCGACGTGCTACAACTAAAAAACAAATAAACATGGCAAATAAAAAATGTTTCTTGAGTGATTTGTTCAGGTCTAAAACTCCTGTTTCCAGCCAGCATGAAGATCGCACTTTGTCTGTCAGGTAAACTTGTCACTTCATGGTTATTACAGGTGTAATCAATGCTTTGTTTTCTCTTTTCTTCAGCCTGCAACTACCAACTCCACTTTTCCAACCAATGAGTGAAAATGTACGCTAATGCAAGCAAGTATTTCTTGATATTTTCTGAAAACACCCTGCAAACTTAATTTAAGTGTATACATTCAACGTATACGTTACAGTGAAAGACCGAAATTGGAGAATGTCGACTTTCACCGGAGAATGTCAACATTCACCAAATACGTCGGTGAAAGATCGAATATTGCATTACATTCCTGTACATTCGGACCCTCACCGGTGTATGTCGACCATCACTGATATGTTCTGGTGTAGGTCGAAAAGAGAGGCGACTGGCCGTTTCCCATCAATGCAGTCGTAAAAGCGAGGGCCTCTTGGGTAATTCAAAGTCTCATAATAGTTGAAGTTGTTGCAATGAATCAGATTCGAATCCCATAATTTAGTAAGTTTTTTATTACTATTATTTTATTTTCTCATTTAGAACGTGCTGTATAATTAAGTAAGTTTTTTAACTTCTATTATTTTCCTTTCTCATTTTGAATGTATGGTGTGTTTTAAGTGCTCGTGTGTTTTTTCGCGACTGAATGACGGAGAAGAAAATATAATATTCTCATATATTCAACATTCACCATTAGTACATGGTGAATCTTTTCTTTAATCCGGGAAAACACTCAGTTGTCACACACACACAGTCGTTCTCAGCTCTATCCGGATAAAGAGATTTTCAAACAGTATGCGATAGGGACTATGGAACAATGCCCAACAAGCCAGGGATTTTGATTCTAAATACACTGGTCGAAATTTTTGCTAAACCTGTTTCATTTAAGCACTCCATAACTCAAAGATAAATAAATGAACTACAAACGGCTTTTATCAGTCAACAGTTCGTTCTGAATTTGAAAAATGAGTTTTTTGTCAGTTTGAATTTAATAAACGGCGGTTTTTCTATTGATTAGTGTACATTGTTTGGGGGGGATGGGTGTTCTGGAGATTTGTATGTAATAAGCCTGAGTTCATTATCCAGTAAGTTTCGGGTGCTGTACTTTTAATTCATACGTTTGGATGAAAATAATAACTGCAGGTTGTTTGTTGTGTACAGGACGCAAAATAGTACTGCAGAGACATTGGGATTTTTTTTTATGCTGGAGAAGTGGAAAATGATCAATGCCCTCACCGGGACTTGAACCTTGGACCTCCCGAATACGCCGCGAGTGTGCTGACGATTACACCACGAAGGCGGGAGAAATACCTTATAGTAATTTATATCAATTTTATTTATATTTGAAGCATTACTTTATGATTTCCAGACCATTGCAGCACATATTAACATATTTTGAACACCATTTTGTAAGAAAACAAAATGAATAATGTTTCCAAAATTTTAGAACTTCGCACATTTTTGCGAGTGATAAAGAAATACATTTGTGAAATTACGTAAGTGTTTAATTTGGGACCAATTTCAGCAAAGAAATTTGCCCACAAACATGAACATGTCGAAGAAATTACTATATTGTCATAAAAAGTGCAGTCCAGTTATACAAGCGACCACAAACATGAACATTGCCGTGACTCATCTGTGAAGCAAACCTGTCATAATTCACAGGTGAGTCACGTGGCAGTTAATGTGTTAAATCCCGAAGTTTTCCCTTCCTTTAGACAGACAGCGTATTCTACCGTGATCAAATAAACAAAATCAAAGCTCTCTGCTACTGGCATTCTACGCTTCGTTTTACTCTTTACTTCAAATGTAGTATCAAAATGTAAAAAATTGCTAGCACTGAAGAATGAACTCGCATTTCGCGCTAATTGAGCTGTGCTTTTTTATATTCGCAAATATTTTATCGAGAATAAAGAAGTGCTTTAGCTTGCTACGAACGCTTCTATTTCTTCATGCAAACTACGTCATTACGTTCTACGTCAACACATCAAAAATTTTATTACGTATATATTTATATGCTCGTGTGCGAATGTGTGAACAAGATGAATGCTTCTAAACCAAGGAATTTATTTGGTTAGTTTAGGAGTCTAGGAGGTAGACTGAAATAGATGCGTTTTTCTGAGCCATCTGTACAAAGATATAAACACGCCAAGGTCGGTTAAACCCGGAAAAAAACACTTCAAAGGTAATAAAACTTCTGGGTTTCTTCTCCGTAAGAACTTATCCATGCTAAAATATTCCAGAAAAATGAAGGATCTGATGAATTAACTAACCTATCGAAGCTTTTCTAACAGTTATTTTAAGTTTTGTATCTTTCCTATCTTATTCTAATTTCAGCTTACAATTTCCTGCCAGAATGTAATTTCAGAAACGCAGATAATGCAAATGAGAATGGGTACTATTTAAGTCGTGACTTAACCGACTTCTGATTTCCTGACTAACGCGCGTTTGCCTTCTGGCCACATCTCTCTTAGCTGTTACTACGCTCGGCCATATCTTAGGCCCTTGCTAGGCTTCGCCGATTTAATTAATACTTAGGGGCCATCTAGTTAGATTTTGATAGCTTCGGCTATATTTCTTTAAGAGCTTTAGTTAAGCTAGTTTTAGTTCAAATTATTAGTATTTAAGTTCGAGCCCGAGTGGCGGCTTTATGTAAAGCTCCAAGTCGGAACTGATTGTAAATATACTGAATAATAAAGGGTTTTAAAACCTTCTGAAGTCTCACGTGTTCTGTTCACACTTAAGCGATTATTCGCTTGTTAAGTGTTCGTGGGGTTCAGAGTTAGAACTTTAGATTTAAATAGTTGAACCTTACATGTTTTTCGAACGATGGATTATTTAAAAATATGCAATTTCTATTCTTAAGACTAGGTGTCATTAAGAACAGAATCCTCCCTCTAAAATACTCGGAATGATATAGAAGTTTTATTCTTCCATCTTCTTCGCTTCTTTCGTGGTGTATTGGCTAGCACGCTTGGCGCGTAACCGAGAGGTCCGTGGTTCGATTCCCGGCGAAGGCGTTGCTCATTTTTTTATCACTCCTGCTGCCGAAGTAACCTAATGTCTCTACAATGGCGCCCGAACAAAAAAAAAGGTAGTTTATGATGATTCTCCACTACCAGGATTTGGCGATTGGAGCCTCTAATCCCCAGTCGCCCTTTAAAAGAGGAAGCATATAAGGTATTTCTCCCGCCGCCTTCTCATGCCTTCGTGGTGTAGTGTCAGCACACTCGACTCGTAACTGAGAGGTCAGTGGTTCGATTCCCGGCGCAGGCGTTGCTCATTTTTCATCACTCCTGCTTTCGAAATAGCCTAATGTCTCAACAGCTTTAAGGAAACCTCCACGGATGTGGAATATAGTTACCCATCACGTGACCAACTCTAAGAGTGTCCAGTATTTCTTGGAACAAAAATGAACGCTGATATTGAATTTTAACTTTCTAAGACGACCACCAACCCAAAGAAAAAAATTATCTGGAACCGTGGGTGGTTGTCTTGGGGAAGATGTTAAGTTTATAGTGTTAGAGCAAACAGTTTATACTCAAAGCATCTTCTGTGGAATAGAGAAACGTTAGGTAAAATATGATTGTTTAAAATTTCGTGTTCGTGAGATATTTTTAACTGTTTATACAACTGATAAGAGTTAATGGGAAAATTTTGAGCTGAGACTAGGAGTTCCGAATCTTTTTGTCCCTAAGAATACATTCTAGATGGACGACGGGCATCATTCATTTTTTTCCGAGGTGAAAATCAAAATTAGATATAGTCAAGTATTTTTTTCTTTTTTTTATAAATGTTCCGAAATTCATAAAAATTATGTTTTTAATATTAAGTTTTCTGAATACAGTAGAAGTCCAGAAATCCGCAATGCTTGGGACCAGAGGTTGTGTGGATTTTAGGATTTTGCGAATTTCGGGACAGAAAAGCCAAATCCTAATATTCAGACTAAAAGCGCAAAATAAATAAGGCATATTAGGTACATTTACGTAAATTATTATCTACAATAATATACATTATTACATTATTTTATTATATGCTTTAAATTACTATATATATGTATTTATTATTCATTTATATTAGTGATTGCAGGAATATATTAAAGCATTAAGGACATATACAATAGAGACGTGTAAAAATAAGGGATATTAATAAAGCATAAAATATTTCATTTTTTTTACTTGTTTCAAACATTTTTCTGATAGATGTTTGTTTTAAAACTTTAGGTGCTTGATAAATTTTTTTTTTTTTTTTTTTTTTTTTTTTTTTTTGTAAATTCTACACGGTTATAATCTTTTGCTCTGTGACACAGCTCTGTTGTTCTAAATGTATTAGGTATTTTTCATTATGTTCCAAACCCTCATTAAAAGATATTTTCCCACCCCTATCAAATTCATTATCTGTGTCGGTGTCGTAATCGTTTTCTTGCTGCGGCGACTTCAAAACAGAGCCAATGGTTTCGTTATCGGTTATCTGATATGCCAGTGTTGTCTCATCTGAACACATCATCCATACTAAAAACCTCTTCTGGGCTAAGATCTTTTTTCTGCCACTAATACAGAATCATTATTATTCGGTAATTATGACATCATTATCGGATAAATATTTTTTCTTCGGTATTTCATTCTCCATTCTGCGGTTTCTGGAACCTATAAATTCAATGTTTTATATTGTGAGAGGTAGTGCGGATTTCAGGAGTTGGCGGATTTCAGGTCGGCGGATTTTTGGTATTTGACTGTATTTTGGAAAAGTTTGGATTTTGTAATTTTTTAAAAGTACTTTTAAGTTTATTCATTTTGTTGCTGCAAATAGCTATACAACTGTTTCGGCAGCTGGAAGAAATGTATGATTAGTGCTAAGTAATTACATTTTTTTCCATTAATGTTATCAAAAACAAATGCAATATCAAGAACAAATATAATAACAGGAAATATTACTTGAAATCTGAAAACAACTCTTTGAAAGCTGTAATTAAAATTATTTTTCAAGTGTAATTTCAAATAATTGCAGTATAAATGTTACTTCGTCAAAGCAAAATGCTTATTTTTTATTTGTTTCCGTTTGTTTTTATTTGTTTCTGTTTGTGTAATAATAATTTCACTTTAATATAATAATGTAACAAACAGTTTGTTATGAGCTTGAATGATTTTGCTTTAATAAAATACATCTGTCCTATGTGGAATACAAGCGTGATGAGCTTGGAAAATAACTTAACAAATGGCAATACATAAAACACACAGAAAATAGAAAAATATTATTCAAAGTTTTTATAAGACCTTGTCGTCGTTGATAATAATGAAAACTCAGAACCAAATAAAACTCGAATTTTTTAAAATATTAAATTAGCAAACTGTTTAAAAATCTTAAAACGGAATGTTTAATGCACGAGTAGCATTTGGTACTAAAACGGAAGATGTAAAATATTTACAGTAGAGTCATTAGGCTTTTTGATGCTGGATACGTGATAAATGAGCAATGCCCTCGCCTGGACTCGAACCTGGACTAGTCGAATACGCACCGAGTGTGCTACCGTTACACCATGAAAGCATGCTAGAAGGGTGGAGAAAATACTTTATAGGTATCTGTGAGTGGCCTGTTATGATCAACATGTTTGGTTAGGTGGGTCGGGCTGCGCCCACTTCTGGTATTACACTTAAGGCATCATAAAAAAGAGCTGTGTTAAATCTCTTAAGAATGTTATGAGATTTACCTAATCCCTAAGAATTAAATCTATCTGAAAGGAGTTGTACTCATTATATTGAGACTTAAATACATGGAAATGTAAAGGTACACTGATACGCTGTTTGCTATTAAGTAGAAGACACTAAGTATCAGGTTCTGTTATTAACAAAATCTGATACTTGATTGATGTCTTCATTTTACTGACGGATATGAAATCAAAAATATATTTTAATTTCAAAAGTGCTTAGTTATATCCCTTTTCGAATATGCTAGCAATTTTGGAATCGATCTCTAATGTATGTCCTTAACCCCCAAAGCATAGAACATCCTCAGGATGTCCTATTTAAGTCGCAATATCTCGGAATATACTTAGGATATCCTGAGTATGTTGATTCTCGGATGTTCTGAGGACATCGTAATTTAACACCCGAGATTGTATATTAATATAGAGTCCCGGAAATGTTTTAACATCCGAGATTGTATATTAATATAGAGTCCCGGAAATGTTAGCTGTTTGAGGAATACTACCAAAACTGATATCGATAATTTAATACAGAAATAAATAAAAATATCGATAATTTTAATACAGCATAAGTAATTTGAATTTCATTTGTTTATAAATGAGATATGAAAATACGAGATACAGCAAAATAAAATAAATTTTAGCAATGTAAACACTGAAATTCTTACATGCTTCGAAATGAAGATATAAAAGGGTAGAATTTATTTATTTAAAATAATTCGGCATTCTAATTAAGTTCACGGACAAACGATACTGTCATCCTCCGCCCAATACAGTCCAGCAGGTCGATTGTGCTGAACATTGGTTGTTCTTCTATGTTCGATATTTGGGAGAGGGATAGGATTTAGGTGAATAAAAGCTTCTTTTTTTAAAAATTATGCTCCAATAGACCTCCGTTATGAAAAAGGTAGTCTTTGTGAGCTTGCTTTTAACAATTTGTCAATGACATAATCAGAGCCGTGCCAAGGTATTTTTTCACCGAAGGAAAAAAAAAGGTAAATGCACGCTCCTATATATATATTAAAATAGCTATATTTGTATTAAACGAAAGTAACTGTATTAAATCAAAACATCATAATCCTTAAAGTATTTTTTATTTGTAGCTTTCTAAATTAAATAATTTAATTTGTAGCTCTCTAAATTTAAAAAAATAATATAGCCAATTATTTGTAACTTTCAAATGAAAATGTTTAAAAAAAATCCTTTTTTGATAAATAAGAAATAACACTGAAATTCACATTGCATTCATGTCCAGGCTTTCTTGCAATTATTTCTATTGTTTCATTTATTGCTTAAGTTTCCCGAAGCTTATTTCCCATAATAATAACCGACAAATTTAAAAACCTAATTAAAGTAATTTTCGGATTCGCATAGCAAATTTGGCGCCCCTTCTAGTGATTCACCTGAGGCAAGTGAGGCACTTGTCCCGTCTCTGGACATAATTACAATTTGCCAATAATTTAACTTATTTGCCAATGTCTCGATGTGGGTGGATCTGTAATCTCAAAGTTCTTCTACATAAAATGTGTACATGCTAATGGCTATATAGGAACTATACCCGCAAATGGATTGTCCGTTTCAAACATAGGCCTTTCACAGACTGACTTTCATGAAATATCTGGTCGTCCCGATCTCATGTTCTCCGACGGTCTGGAGAAATTGGTCTCAATACATTTTAATATCCACGTTTTAGAATACTTCCTGAATCGAAATTTTCCATATGTTTTGTAAACCTTTTAGCCCGCATTAATTTCTTATTCCCTTCTCTACTGCTCTTTGCTAAAAATAATTAAATTTAACTCTTAATTAATTTTCAGTGCTTCTCTTGATATTTTAGTTGGAATAATCGTTGATTGGTATGACACAGGATTTTTATGGTGACCCTCCTTTCCTCATGAATAACAAATTCGCATTTGTATCATATTTATTTTTAAGTGAATTCTTTTTGGATTTCATTCTAATTTTTTTCTTTCTGTCTATAATTAAATAGATATATATACATATAT
>KK113548.1:286627-299485 GCA_000611955.2 Stegodyphus mimosarum | reverse complement strand
GTTTTATATATCGATCTTACCTGAAGGTTTTCATGAATTTTAATAAAAACTTCCTATAATCGTCTGCATCGTCTTCTTCCAAAGCATGTTGCTCAAGGCAGGACACGCTGCAGAATTTCATATGAGAAACACTAATCCAAAGAAAAATGGAAAACAATTGTCCCAATAGATGAATCATGGGTATATTTAAATGATTGTAACAAAAAAAGAGCCATTTATTATCATAAAAGGAGAGAAAAAAGTACATAGTTCAAAGAATCGAAAGAAAGTTTTTCTAAGGGATTCATGATCGTTGCTGGTTTTTCTTATAATGGCAAGTTAAAAATAAAGAGAGTGCAAAGAAATGTCAAGATTAACTCCAAATACTATCGGGAACATATTTTATCGCCGAATTTTCCGGAATGAAATACCATCGCTTTACCCGCAGTGCCATCTATCTGTGAGACTCCATCGGGACAAAGCTAGCAGTCACGCATCAAAATCCACTAAATTTCCTAAAAGAAATGGAACAAAAAATTGATATCGAGGCCATACCCTTCACTGATATCCCTACTAAATCTCCCGATGTGTCACCTATGGATTTTTGTGCTTTCGGCTGCATTATCCAAATGTTGTCCCAAAATCCTAACAGAACTCTGGAAAGCTGTTCGGGAGGAATGGGATAGAATACCTCTTCTGACACTTCAAAAGGCATTATTATCCCGGAAATTGCGGTGTCGAAAGATAGTTCAGAATAAGGGATGTCAAATAGAACATTTAAAACACAAGAATTTTATGTAATTTAGTTTTGTGAATACAATATACATCGTCTAAAAAATGTGCGAACAGCCTCTGTAGATCAGTTTTGTAATTACTTTAAATGTAAAAGTCCTCTGTCTCCTAATACGTTTTGAACTTAGAGATTACAGTATGCCCTGCTTAATGTTCGCGGTTATTTTGGTATCATTAACCGAATAACATTAAACGACAGGAAAAGACATCCTTCAAATTATCAGAGGGATGTTACTAATTTAATATTAATATTAATATATAAATAGGTATTTTCGCGACATTTTAATTAAACTGTAAGTTTCTAGCTAAATTATTTTGCTGGCTAGATCTTTACTTGAACTGTGAAGCGACTATTCACTAAGTTCAAACTGTATTGTTGCGTTATACGGGTTCGTGGATTTGAGAGTATCCGATGAAAACACGATGCGGAACAATAAAAAGCACAATTTATTTACAAGAATCACTATTTACAGCACAGTTCCAAAATTACCTTTAAAAGCGTCGAAAATCTACAATAAATACGCTGAAACAATCAGCAACACAGCTTCAGGCTGTAACTGTAAAGGTAGCTTCACGGCAACACTAAACTCATAATAAACACCGTGGAACAATCACCAATACACTGTCGAGCTATACTGTAAAGATAGCTTCACGGCAAAGCACTATCTCGATCGCTTTTCGTTCACAAAACTCTCGCGTAGCTTAGCACTCACAGTAAGCAGCGATTCTCACAACTCTCGCAACTAATCACACACTGTACTTAATCACACTACTGGCTCTCAGAAACGCAAGAGTTTATATAGCTTTTCATTAGGTTCCACAGGTTTCGAGAAATATCGCGACAGGAAATTATTCTAGAAGCTTCCCGACTGGACCATGGGATATCACCAATTTGGTCGCCAAATGGGCGATAAAGTTGCCAATCTGCCAACCCTACCAAGCACTATTTTATGGCAACCCTAGTGCTATGCCGGAAAGCTTACAGACAGGCGCAACCGCCGAATTTTTCGCAACAGTATCAATGGGGGGATATGGTGAAAAGAACCCTTTTATTCAACTCCAAGAAAGGATTTACGGACGGCACTCGTAGTGCTTACAAACTGAGCCAGTACTTTTGTCTGCAACTCAAAATAGAAATATAAAATTAAAACTAAGTTAAATAATCAGCCAAAAGCTACACGGAGATAATTAACGCTAGGTGGCTCTTAGCCCTACCACCGACGTACACAAACCGGCAATTAATATGCACGTCCTAGCAAGCTCAAATCAGCGGAATAACGTGGACGAATGGCAGAACACGCTGCGTCTGAAGTGACTCAGACATCAACTTCAATAGTATTTTCTACCCTACTTTTCATAACACGCGAAACTATCATTCTGGCAAGAAATGGAAATGAGGGAAGATAAAAAAGATAAGCAACTGAACAAAAAGTGGTTACTTTAAAACTAAATAATTCCTTACAAGGGAACGGTAAAAATTTTATTATGAACTGTTCACGATGTTCTTTAATGCAAATGTCTATTTCTGAACTGTTCACAACGCTTCTGGAAATAACTTGATAGGTGCTTAACTCCCGAAGAATATCTCTCGTTGAAAGAGAAAGTGCCAATGTAAAATTAAAAATAAGCAAAAGAAAAAAAAATCTTACTATAGCTTTTCATGCGTTTTCTTCTTTTTTTTTTTAGGGAGTAACAAAAAGAGGAAACAAATTCTGCAGAAATGTTTATGCTTCTAAAGAAAAAGGAGCTGTGTCTAAATGCACTCAAAATCTACTCCAAACTGTAATTTTAAATGATCGAAATCGAAATAAGCTGTTTGGTGATTTAATCGATTTATTAGGTGACATTTCGCCATCACTTGATAAATTTTTATAATTTACTGGCGGACTAACTTACTTCAGGGCAAAAAATTCATTCTATAATATTTTGATCGTATTAACCGAACTATTGATCCCAATAAGCGAAGCATTTTCCATATTTTCATACACAAACGGACGAGAATTCAGCAAATCAGTAACAATATCCAAAATTAAGTGGCGTCTGCTGTAGTTTAATTTGAAGAGAATATGGTTTTGCAGAGTTAATAAAAGATGCTTTATATATCCGTAACAGTTCCGTCTTAGTTGAAGCATGGACGTCTGAGATTTTTTATGTCCTTAGTCCCTTACTGAAACCAACTTTAAGAATAACAAAAAATTTCCAAAACATGAACCGTCAATACATGCAAGGCCTAAAAGCACAGCGTAGATAGAACTTATAAGTCAAGATGGCACTCTCTGTGTAATTCACAGAAAAGGAATCACCCAGAAGATTTTAGTAGTCAAGAACTTAGTTTCAAATTGAAGATAAATTTGGCTGGTCCACTGGGAAAAACTTTACCCTGGGGCAGCGCAAGTGAAATTTCAGCATGTGAGTTTTATCCATCGTAAGGATCCATCATCAAGGATATTCATGATTACCCTTAATATCTGGGACTCTAAGGTTTCTTCTCTTGAAAGAGATTTGTACGAAATTAATCAATCTTTAGACAGGGTGTAAGGTATTCTACAGCGTCTGCCTCAGAATTAGTTGCAATCGCAAGTTATATTTCCGAAAATTTGAAAATATTGAGTAGAGGCTTAAGAAGTAAATATATCAAAAATTAAAAGAGAGAGAGGATATAATAAGTAAGAGGATATTGCATAACTTTCTTTAACTTTTGACAGTATTATTGTGTTACAGTGTAAGGTTTTAGTTTAAACTAACAAAGTTTTATGTTAATTTTCTCTTTCCTGTAAGGTATTATTTCAACTTCCCGTTAGAATGAGCACCCGTTTCAGCTTTATGCTAATTTGAAGTGGAGCCAAGTTTTATATTTAAAAGGTTAGCGAGGAACTTCTCGGTGTGAGAGAGCTTTTAGTCTCTGATCACTGCGCCTCTGTTCGACGTCCACCTGACTAGCTAGTATTTAGGTTCTAAGCCTTAGCGCTGTTACGCTATTACTTATTGAAGAAATCTAAGTGCGTTAGTATTAGCTAAATCTTGCTACGCACCATTCATAGTTTAGCATAGAGACCAACCTCGCCTTTATCGTTCTGTGAGCAACAACTACTTAATTTCTACTTAGCTTTATTTTAAATTACTTGATTATTCAGTTTAGACACAAATGCGGTCATTATTTTCTGTTATCCCTTCCGAGTTGGGAAGTGGCTGTAAATAGTCGTTTAATAAAAGGGTCATTCTAAAATCCTCCTTACGTGCAGTTATTCTACCACTTAACCACAGTTATTCTACCACAGAATATTGCTGCATTCAGCTCCCTGTTCGAGATCAGGACTTGATGCTATCACGACCATGTTCGCCAAAAGTATGCATAGAACATTCAGTCCTGACAACAGAACTTAGCTTAAAGACAAAGAAGGTTTAAAGGCGTCCCGGCCCTTAACCATAAATTCACCGGTTAATTTCTTTTTTTAGATTTTTTTTTTGTTTGCCGAGAGTTTAGATACTTAATTTCGCAACAATCCGTGACAACATTTGAAATTTCGCTTATATATCTTTCTTTCTAAATGGAATTTCAAACTATGTTTTGGTTTTGAATTCTTCCTATTAAGGGACTTGAATACAAATCTAAGATATTTAATAGGGATTTCACAAGTTTAATTGATTGCTTTTTCCTGTACTCAAGATTTTACCACATTAAAGATGTTACCACATTTTCCTGCATTCAAAATGTTACTAAAGATATTGCTACTCAGGATGTTACCGATAACAAATATAAATGGTCAAATCGGTTGCATAAATTGGATTAAATGTGAATTTAAGTCTAAATTTCGACACTTTTGTTAGTTAGTAAGATCTCGCTGGCCCAACTTGTCAGGAACTGGGGAATTGATTGATACTATGTGTGAAATTTACACAGAAACGTAAGAAGGGGTTAGAACCCTTTTTATTTTTATCTTCAAAATGACAGACGCGTCTACTTGACGCTCACAAACTGCGCCAACCCGGAGGTAAACTCAAACGAAACGTAAAACTAAAAGTAATGATTAGATGAACAAATATCAAAACACTACCGACGAGGCTCTGAGATCCTAAACTAACCGCGTTTTTAATTACCGCTGAGATTCAGCAAGATTTCTGATTAAACAGCTGAAAATTAGCACTTTTGCAAAGCTAGGCACACAGGTCGACATGCGCTGATCTAAATTCTACCGAGGAATCTCAAACTCTGGTTTCGTCTACTATTTAATTCAACTAGCTTCCGCTAAATTTGAATAAACTGCGCATGCTACTACAATTTACATACTCCGGCACGGTCATTTCTAGGGGGAAATGAAGGCTAAACAGGAAAGGTAAATTAACTTAAAATAAATGTTAGTTAAAATAAATATAAACGCTACAAGTTCATACTTTTTTTAACTTTCATATAACTCATAGAAATAACAAAAAGATAAAAAAAATTGTACCGGAGATTAGTTTGAATTAACAATTGAAATTACCGGATTGAAGTATTAAAACATTTTCCAACTTTTTCATGTGTTTCGATGAACGCAGAAACATAATGCTTATCTTGGAAAAATGAAATGATCTATTAGTTAAATTAAATTCCTCTAACAATGTTCGTTTTGAACTCTTTTTACATTGATTACATCTTTTTACAAGTACTTCATCATTACTCACTAAATGAAATTTCTTGCATTATTTCTGAAAATTAGGAACCTTTATGAAAGTTTTTCTTCTTTTTTCAGAACCTGCGAACTTAAAACAAGCATTAAAAATTACTAATAAAATGAATTATTACTTTTTATATTGATAAACTGTGGTAATAAAATGGATTAACTGAATATTTAAGGAGTAGTTTTCAGTAGTTTTAATAAGATACTGAAACTAAATAACTCTTGAACTAACTAAAGGCGTATTCCAAGAATGCTTACATATTTGAAGTTAAAAATGCTGTAAGAATAACATAACTATTGCAAAATCACAAAACAATTCGCAAAATTTAAGATGTCTGCCTTTAGAATATCATTTTACAAATCATGAAGTTTTTTTACGTATAAATTAACGTTCTTTTTAGTATTTTTAAGTATTCGGAAAGCATTATATATTTATTAGTCTAAAAGGGCTTTGTCCCTAAAGGACTATTGTTTTCGTTTCGCGATTTTGCGTCGGAAACATTAAAAATCTGTATCACTTTTCAAACTGTTGCCACCATATCTTGTAGAGATGTATTATATTTAAAGAAATTAAATAGTGAAGAATGGGCATAAATGTATGCATGTTTCTCGCATGGTGATAAAACGACGGTACCTAGAGCCATCGAATTTTGAATGCCGTCATCCTGCCGCGAATATAGGCATCCGGAAGCCCAAATTTGGAATTTGTTTTATGAACGATTTCATATTTTGTAAAACTTTAACGATTTGATGAACTTAACGAATTTTTGATGAACAAACTCGAGGATTTCGAAGCGGGCCATGGCAACGTTGTACAGAAAAAAACATTTTTATCCGCAGCGCGTGAGGCTGTGTGTAGGAAATTCTAAAGATAGGCTCAGTTTAAAATTATTTTGCGATATTGTTCTTTAACTGAATTTTATGGTTTAAAGGCGAAGAACACGATATTCGATAAATAAAAGTAACATACAAAATGTTTAAAAAAACGCCCCTTTGGACGTAATTTAAAATGTGAAACCTTTCGTTTTTTTTTTTTTTTACTTAAATGAAAGCTTAAATAAATGCCCAAAAATTTACAATGAGAGACTTTTCATACCTAAATAAATTTGTAAGCAAAATGAAAGCAACATTGCGCAGACTATAAATATTTAGATATCATTTTAGATCATATTTAGATCATTATATTTAGATCTTTCTATGCATTGTTCGCATATTAAAGTTTTGAGTTTTATATCCTCTTTTACTGTATAGTAAGTTAGAATTTACTCCAGGATTAGCTGGTTTATTTCAGTATTTAATATCTTAGTCGAGAATGTAAATCAGATGCTTTTTATAATCGTGTTTCTCTTTCTGATTTGCATTTCTCAATCTAATGGCAAATATTTCAAGAATTTCAGACTGTTATATTACAACATCTTAAACGACTTAAGCAATGGCATCAATATTTTACAATTTTTAGAAGCAGAAATAGTGTAGATAAATAATAATGAAGGATAATAAATCATTACTGCAAAATCGTTTAAATATAAACTTTTGTGCATATTTACATGGTATTCATGGAATTAGTACTTTTTTAGATTTCATATTAATAGAAAATGATAAAATTTTTATATCAGTTTTTAGTATTTCTGCACTTTCTTTTGTTGCACTTGAGATAGATATATTAAAAGACGGAGGCTAGCATCTATTCATAGTAAATAAATATTAATATTTGTACGTAATTATATGCTAAATTAAGGAATATTTCATTATATGCGAGAGTAATGAAAAACGTCTTCAAAATAGAATGATTATTGGAAAGAAAAGAAGATACATAAAAGAAGAAACTTAAGCTTTACTTAGAAAGCGAAATAATCACCGAAATTTTACTATTGAAACTTGAAGTGCTTCGAAAATACATCCATAAATTCACTTTTAGAAGTATAAAAGTGAAAAATCTACTTCGAAATACTGACTACTGTTTTTTAAAATGTGTAATAACATTTTTGAATAAGTAAATATCAAATTTCAATCATCATTATTTTTTATGAACGTAATACAAATTTTATTGTACATTTCGTTAAGCAATGATTCTTATTGTTAGTTGACTGATTATTAATAATGATTTATATTCCTCTGGCTACTTCAAATGATTATTATGCGCATTTGATATTTATGAATGCAGACGTTCTTTTCTTTACATGCGTATGATTATTTTTTACTTCAATATATTTGCTATATCAGTAGCTTGAACATCAGTGCATTTAAAATGTTAATATATTTTCGCGTGCATCAAATTATATGAAAACTTTTCAGTTTCATCGATAAGTTTCAAAAACATTTTATGAAATTTTACAGCAGCAAAGTCGCTTAAAACCCTCATGTTAAAACTAAAATGTAAAAGCTTCTCAGTGATCGAAACAAGCGTCAAGTATTTCAGCTCAGTAAATTAAAATATTGGCAATATTAGTAATAACAGTTAATTCGATATGTGTTTTTATATGAAAATAAAGGAAAAATTAAGAGTTGCATATTATATTTTAATCTAAAGTCTTGAATATTATTCTAACCTGTAGCACGAATTCTATCCAATTTGTATGTAAACAAACATACAGTTTTCTGTTTCCCTCTTCAGGGTATTTTACTGGGGAAAATACGTTATTTGGTGGCACATATAGAGAAATATCACCATTTCTTTTCCTATATCTCAAGACTTAACGAAATTGATGTCGCAGAGGAGAAAACGGAATGCGTGCGCAACTGTGCCGGGGCGCTGCTATCGGAAACACCATCCGACCCCCCTCTCTTTCCTCCATTTTTAGTTATCATTTATTCCAGACTTGTTTACCATTCTCTATTAATTCTGCGGTTAGAACTCATTTCTTTGACCTACTGTCAAACTTGCGTTTGGAATCCTGTGCCAGCTCCGGTTGGCAAAAATTGAAAATCTTCCGAGTTGATGGGATGGAAGAAGAAGGAGAGGTGGAAATGTGGGAAAAGAAAAGGGGGGTGAAGCCGCGTCCTTCAAACGACCCTCGCTTAGAGAATGAACAACACGGAATGTCCCGAACGTCATTTAAACTCCCGTTTTGGGGAAGGCCCCATTTTTCCGGATATCTCCCAGGATCTTTTTATGGTGGCAGAGAGCAATGGGAAAGATTCGATCGGTTAAGGGAGAAATTGTCGTACTTTGAAGCGGGCTTCTCAAAGTAGAACATTCGAAGGGAGAAAACCGGTCGATATTTGATTGGGATTCCTCAGTACATGGGTGGTTTTCGGAAAAGTTACCGACCGCAGAACAACCACGCCGGAAAAATGAACGACATTCATTCTCTTTAAGTATCTCCGTTTATCTCTGAGGATCAACGGGCTGAAAATTCGGTTCTGGAAAAACATAAAATTCACAAATTCGTGAATACGAAATCAGTGCTTAATCTGCTGCATTTCTGGCATATGTCGAAGGGCGTAAATGTAACGCATGCAGGAAATTAACATTAGGAAACAGATACATATGATAAAATTCTTTCTTTTGTTTACATAACCCGAACTTGAAAATCTCACTCAAATATTAACAGTCAATAATGATTTAAAATGGCATCATAAAATATTATTATAACATTTATCAAATAAGAGAAATACAAACTTTTTTAAATGAAGGCATCATTGAACTATAAACGATGAACACAAAAATGTTGAATGTTCTTCCCCCCCCCCCTTTTACTTTTAGAAAGTAAACTTACTTAAAATTTAAGAATCCTTTTCGAGATTATTGCCAATTGCAAAAAAAAAAAAAAAATCTGATTGTTTACTTATCAGAAAGTTTAAAAGCGTTAAAATGTAGAAAACAAAATAAACCCATAAAGATAAATAGATAAAAGGTGGAAGTTGGCGACTGTCAAATACCTGCTTATAAGCGAACGGGACAAATCAAAAATATTATTATTTAAGTAGATAATGTTTGAATACTGCAAGATGAGCATTGATTTAAAATTTCGTTTTCGATGGAAAAAAAAGGAATACCATAAATGAAAATTCGTGATTGGTTGTTTAGAAAATAAGCTAACAGGAATTAAAATTGGAGAAAGTAACTTCTTAGACGGAACGTTGGGGATTACGCACACATCACTTCAATCTTTACCGAACTTTATGATTAGTACTTTCCGTCAATGGTACGTTTTTTAACAAGAACGTTAGGAAATGAGTTCCGTTTTCCTTTTTGGTGGATCTCGGGCGAAAAAAAAAAAGGAAAATTCAGATTAGTGATCATAGAACATGTGAACTCGTGAAAACAAGCGACGATTCGGATGTATCGGCAGTGGCTGGATTTTCTTTCATTCATCATTCAAAAGTGAATCTTTCAAAAGGCTGCTGGTCTGGTCTGGTTGCGTGGATCTAAGAATGGTCATAATTAATAACAGAACCGAAGGTAAGTGTTAATCTTCCTCCGAGTTTATAAATTTGACGAGGAAAGAGTCATGCGGATGAAATGTCATCCGATCGTCTGAGATGGGGGGAATTAACATGTGTGGGAGAGAAACAGAGAAAGATAGTTACCTCGCAGTGTTGGCAGGTCCAGGACACCGAGTTGGCGTTTTCGCAGTCGTACCTATCGAGCAGCTGGCGAAAGCGGCAGGCCGCACGGCGCGCCTCGTCGTCCAGTTCACGAAGGCGGGCCAGGGCCCGGTCGTCGCAGGGGTCCCCTTTCCGAAACAGGCGAGCCAGCTCGTAGGTGTCGCAGAAGCGGAGGCGCACGTGTCGCCCAAGGGGCCCGCACGCGTCCATGGGCCCCACGTTCTCGTCCAAGTAAAGGCACTGGCGGAGAGTTCTGAACGGCGAACGGGCGGCGGCGGAACAGCAGCAGAGCAGCAGCAGCACGATCAGAGCAGCGAGAGACTCGATGCGATGACTCCCATGCTCAAATCTCATAGTTCATTGGATTAGGAACTAGGGGCAGGGGAGCGGGGAGCGTAGTCCGGATCGGGGCACCCGTCCACATAGCAGGCGGGGGCCCCGGCTAGCGGCGGCCGCCGGGGGGGCCCCCCTCCCGCGCGACCGCCTCCGGGGGTCTTCTGCAGAGCCGAGAGGCGATCATGCTCCAGGATGGAGATGGAGGCCCGCCATCTTGGATGGGGGTCGAAGTTGGCGGTGCCCGAAGAGCGGAGGGCGCATGCCCCTCCCGATCGCGGCGGCCCTCTCTCAGGGGCCCCCTCGTCTCTCCTGGCCTCGCGGATCCATGGGAAGCCTCTCAAGATGGCGATCGCGTTCCCGGTTATTTCCCCCGACGAGTGATTCCTCTTCTCTTCGCCGGACGACAGAGAGGCTGCTCTCTCGTCTGCTGTCTGCGCGTGCGCAAACCGCGCACGCAGCAGTGCAGAGGATGCGGATCGACCTTCCCTCCCCTCCGATCGCTTTTTAACCCGCCAGTTACGTCCACCCCTGCTACGCGGGACGTGGTCGGGGCGACCTTTTGACCCACCTGCCGACTCCTCTTCACTTCAGGCCTACCGATGGACACCTATCATGTAAAGACACTGTTCGAGTACCTTCATTAATACAATCCCCCTCCCACAGAGAAAAAAAAATGTATTGCTTCCAGTACTGAAGTATCACGGAATAATAAACAAACAAGTAAATTACAACTTTCGTGTGCCGCTACCAAATAACTGCGCATGTTGATTTTAATATTATTCGTCAAGATTCACGTGGACCGTCTTTGTTTTACCAACAGCATTTTTAATTCTTTATAATTCACTTAATTAAAAAAATGTATTCAAATTTAACTTTTAAATAATTCCGAGCACAGGTATTAAACCGAAACTCATGTTATAATGAGATTGATTTTAAAATATTGACGCAAAAAAAAAATCGTAGTATTTTTTGTATTTTATATAGGAGTTTTATTACCAAGATTTGTTTTCTTCCCATAACATTTCTTTTGCCTTTTCAGTGGGAAAGAGATTAAGTGATTTTGTGTACAGGTATAATAATAATTTTCCTTGTTTTTGTACGCAATTTTATGTTTAATTGTTGATACAAAACAAAAAAAAACTCATTTATTTATTGAACTCATGACATAAAACAACATTTGTAGCAAATACTCTTAAAATGTCTCGATAAAATTACGTTTAAAGAATTTACCAAGCTGCAATCGGAAATCTGTTTCTATAATATCGAAACTATATGAAATCCTATTCGTATACTATATCCTATTCGTCGTCGTTTTATTACTTCGGACGTGATCTTATCGAAACTGAAAACAAAAGACAAATCTTCGAACTGCCAAAACAAACTACAGTCTAAAAACATGAGATTACAGTCTAACACCTTAGAAATAAACTGATCATTAAAATTTTTTTACAGTTTTTAAATTTTAAATATACGACAAACTCTTACAAAAATTTTTTAAAGTTCTGATTTTTATTTGCGTGTGACTTTCAATTTAACATTCCTTATACTATAGTAATATTATGACCTTCTGAGAGTTATATATTTAATCTGAGATACCATAAATCGGATTTCGACTGGGTTTCGGACCCAGAAACTTTGAGAAGTACCGACAAATAAATGTTTCGGTTGCGCAATTATCTGAGCTACCTTCATCTTCTCATAGTTATGATATTTTAGCGTCCATTGAATTCGATGACTAAGATGCATAATGCTAAGGAAATTTGTATAGCTACTCAAGAACATTTTTCTGTTGAGTAACCTTTACCTTCGACTCTCAAAGGGACAATTTGAACTTTCGGCAGTATTCTACTAATTAAACTATAGAATCAAATTCTTTCGCATTCTGTCTTCGTTTCAGGAGGTAGTAGGGTGAAAATTACTAAACTAATTATAAATTCTAATAAAAATTATAAATTACTAATTATAAATTCCGGGACATGGTATTAGCCCGTTTGTTTATTGTTATTTCTCAGCTGCTGGGTTCCTAATCTTTGAATGCTTATCTTAGAATTCAGACTTCAGTGCGCAACGCATTTAATTCATCTAATATCAACAAAAAGTTGAGAACTAACTACCACTGAGTAAACGAACGGATTATGTTCGTTTTGGAAGAAATAAAGTGGTATTTCGACAGAAAATCAGTTCTGAAATCTTTCAAATTCCACAGCAGGATTTTAATTCTAAACAACATTTATATTTTTTTGGTATACAAATATGTTAATAAATTTCAAAGACAATGCTTATACTGCATTTCTATTCGAAATGTAAAGAATTATTATCTACTCAATGTTTGAGAAACCTCCATCAAAGTACAATCTTACTCAGACGCGCCTACTAGTCCAAGAAGCATTGAGAGAACGTCTCTCCTATTACTCTCTGTCACAGGATGGTTTTCGCGTCGTTTCTTATAGTTTGAATTGTCTGCAAACATTGCACAGTAGTGCGAAGGAGCCATACCTGTGTGAGCTCATGCAAAGTTCTGGTGCTCCGTACACTTTCCTCA
>KK113548.1:276050-286603 GCA_000611955.2 Stegodyphus mimosarum | reverse complement strand
CTACACGTTTCCCTACTACTTTTCTTACACGTAAAATAAGTGGCATAATTAATATGAAACGAAAGAAATGTCAAAGTGCATATTTGACTGGAAAAAGGCAAAACATGCATACTCCACAAAGCTCTTACTAAATCTAAAGACGCATCTCACGTTTAAGAGGAAAATCCAGCAGCCCAAAGAGCTATTGCAAAATTTTTAAATATCTCTGTGGGAGGTGTAAACAAAATTATAAATCTGAATTAAAGCTAATCGAGAAAAAATTATGTTCATCGCCTAAGCCGAACTGTTGTTCTCAGCGTTCTCTGCTATGTGCACATTGCTGTACGAAAATTATTTAACAGCTGAAAAATGGAAATATATAGTTACAGTTGATAAGGATTGGATATATCGTACTTATCTGATTGCAATAGAAAAAGATTGATTTACTACCAAAAGAAGAGGAGAAAAAGACTTAATATGCTGGTCCAAAGAAAACAACGGAAGTTTTTCTAAAGGTTTTATGGCTATTACTGGATTCCCTTATAACGGAAAACTTAAAGTAGAAAAAAATATCAAAATGAATTCGGATTACGATCGTAAATATGTTTTAATACTTATTTTTAAAGAAGAAATCTCTCCATCTCTTTAACCAAACAATCTTCACCGTGTTAAGTTCCATCAGGATAAGGCTCCAAGCCATACCTCTAAGTCTACTGCTTTATTTTTTGAAAAAATAAGAAATGAAACCGGAATTAAAGCTATTTGCTTTAAATGCATCCCATCCAAGTCCTTTGACGTGCCTCTTTCGGTTACTGTGCATATGCCAATTAAAACGAGCTCTTTATAAAGGGCATCCCAAAACATTGGATGGACTCCGAAAGATTGTGAAGGAGGAGTGAAATACAATTAACCTTGATATTTTAAGAAAAATGCTTTTATCTTAAAAGTCGAGATGTAATATGATAGTTCAACATAAGGGCTATCATACTGAGCATATTAGAAAATAAAATTCTAAGATTTGTTTGTATATAAATCTTTGCAAAATTGTTACAAAAATGTGTGAGCATGATCCGCACTCACTTGCAGAGTAAAAGACCTTCTTTCTTTCCCAGCCAGAGTAGCTTCATATAGCTGAATAAAAATAAATCGAAGTATCTAAAGAAGAATATGGACTTAGTCCTTTGCTTTGATGGTTTTAATCCGTAAATGTCCACATACAGGGCTCTTTCATTTTCTAGGATGAAAGAAACGATAAGATGTGGACAACGCTTTAGATAAACGATTAAAGCCAAATAGGATAGTGTCTGGTTTAATGACATACGTACACAAAAACTCAGCTTTTGAAAATTCTACAACAAATATTCTTAGATCGGCACTTTTCAGAAGCAATGTAATACGAAGCATCTACTGAACTGTAAACATTTAAAAAGATAAAAGACTGAAAATACCTAAAATAATTCAACTGAAATTTAAAATTCCCTGTAACAAACTAATAAAGAGGGGAAGAACAGCTAAAATTAGTATTAATAATAATTTTCAAGGGTTTTAAATAATCAGCTATTAAAGTAATAATAATTTCCAGGGATTTGTTCTCAATTTTGCCACTATACTTTTCGATGCTCTGTCATTTCCAGTCTCTTTTTTAACCTGGCGTACTGGATGAAAGGTAAGCTTCCTTCTGTGAAGGCTTCCGTTTTTCCCTGTGCTGTCAAGCTGCTAAATTTGTTAATCAGAAACAGACTTATTAAATTTGAAAGATACCTTATTCTTTGTCGAAAGGCAACATTCTGGTAATCCAATACGCGTGAAGCCTCATATTTTGGTTTTATTAGTGCATTTTTACGAAAACAATGCAATCTTAATCTAAGATTTTACATGAAACAAAAGATAATTTTCATACTTTGGGGGGTTTTACTATTTAAATCTAAAGTTCTAACTTAGAACCCCACGAACACTAACAAGCGAATAATCGCTTGTGTGAACAGAACACGTAAGACTTACGGAGGATTTATAACCCTTTATTTTTCAGTATATTTACAATCAGTTCCGACTTGGAACTTTACACAAGGCCGCCACTCGGGCTTGAACTTAAAATAATAATAATTTAAACTAAAACTAGCTTAACTAAGCTATTTGAAAGGTATAGCCGAAGCTATCAGAGATCTAACTAGTTGGCCCCTAAGTATTCATTAAATCGGCGAAGCCAAGCAAGGGCCTAAGGTATGGCCGAGCGTAGTAATAGCTAAGAGAGACGTAGCCGAAAGGCAAACGCTCGCTAGTCAGGGAATCAGACTCTCTCTCTCGAAGTCGGTGAAGTCACGACTTAAATAGTACTCTTTCTCATTTGCATTCACAGCGTTTCTGAATTTACATTCTGGCAGGAAATTGTAAGCTGAAATTAGAAGAAGATGGGAAAGATACAAAACTTAAAATAACTGTTAATAAACTTAGGATAAACCTTACAACTTTGTCATAGAAATGTACACACAGACGAAGTACTTAGCTCATTACGATAATACAAAGTACCAATTAACCCATATTTTGTATTCTATTCGTATTGTTGCGCGTGTACAGGTTCGTAATGGATTGAATGCTGACAGAACTGATGATACCTTGATAAAATTTATTTTTCCTAAAGCTCGCTTTATAGCCCTGGAACCTTTCACAAAACTACTAGTACAGTTCTTTTCAGCATGGCGGAGCACTATCAGTAGTTGCCTACTAAGAACTATCAGACTACTAAGAACGTTAAACATAAGACAAAATAAAAAGCCTTAAATGCATAAGCTTGCACAGTGGTCCCTCTGAGATGAACTCTGAACTGAACTGAACTGAACTGAAAACAGGTGTTCTCTCCACAGGGTGTATCAGTAGAGCGGTGACAAACATTCAGAAGAGATAGAGTACACCTGGATGATGGGAAATCACATAGGAATGCGTGATCGGCAGAGCCGGGACAAAGATGAGGCACTTGCCTCAGGTGAATCACTAGAAGGGGCGCAAAATTGGCTATTCGAAAATTCGAATTCGACAATTTATTTATGTTTTTTAATTTGTCGGTTATTATTAGGGGAAATGAGCATCGACAAACATAAATTAATAAAACAATACGAAAAATTGCAAGAAAACCTGGAAATTAATGCAGTGTGTATTTCAGTGTTATTTCGTATTTATCAAAAAAGGATTTTTTTAGCATTTTCATTTGAAAGTTAATAAATGATTGGCTATATTATTTTTCTGAATTTATTAAGCCACGATTAAAAAATACGGCACTAGCCTCGGGTGAATCACTAGAAGGGGCGTCGAATTGGCTATGCGAATTCGAAAATTACTTTAATTATGTTTTTAAATTTTTAAATTGGATTCAAATTAGATGAGAGTGTTCCTCACTCCATATGGGTGATATCCTCAAATTGAAGAAGTTCTTTTACAATGTTTGCAAGGGGAGGACGGGCGTCGTCATCTGTAACCACGAATTCTGCTCCCATGGCACACCTAAACAAACATACATGCTGTTCCAAAATGATGTCCCGATAAATTTGGCCTGTCATGGTTCCGATCTGAACATGCAAATCTGTTCTGAAGCCCAGCGTAATTCTACCCCAACAAGCAATCCTGCACCGACTTAACAGTGTCGTCCAAGGGTGCTGTCTTGATGGTAGTGGATACCTGGAGTTTTCCATATGAAAGTCCGACGTAAATCAGACTGCAAGCGAAACCTGAACTTATCGGAAAACATCACATAAGCCCACTGTGACGATATCCGCATTGCATGTTCTCTACTCCAGGCTAACCGCAAGCGACAGTGAGTTGCCGTGAGCGGAACACATGTGACGGGCGTGCGAGCATATAGACCAATCTGTCTCAGACGTCTGCACTCGATTTGCCATGAAACTGTCGTACCCGCGGCTGAAGACAGCTGAGGAAACAGGTCTGATGCTGTGCTCCGTCTGCTTCTTTTGGCAGTTACTGCCAAATACCGGTTGTCATTCGGCGTTGTAACTCGGAGGCGGCCTGCTCTGTAACGTCTAGTGACGTTTTCATCGTTTTGGAATCGTTACCAAAGCCTAGAGATGACACTTCGGGCTATTCCAAGTTTCTCGGATGCTTCCATTTGAGTGCGCCAACATTCCAAGAGCCCGATAATTCTACCATGTGAAAAATCATCTACATCTGTCCTCTGTGTCATAACTATTCCATTGTGGCATTGAACGGCTTACAGAACTTACAGAACAATTTTACTTCTTTGTTACCATTCCTTATATAGACTACTCTTACACTCTCGTCATTGTGACGTACTATCGGCGGCACTTGATGGCTTCCTGTAATTTGCTTGTTATTCTTGAAGATGTGTGCAATAATTCCACAGGTGATATTTTTACTTTGGATTTCGATTTCCGTCTGATTCTGAATTATATTTAATTTATGGACATGATTGTGTAGAGATATTAGGTATTTTTTGAAGGCGGCAGAGATGAAAATGAGCAATGCCCTCGCCGGGACTCGAACCACGAACCTCTCAAATACGCGCCTAACGTGTTGACCATTACATCACGAAGGCATGCTACAAAGGCGGGAGAAATACCTTATATACTCCCCCTTTTAAAGGGCAACTGGTGATTAGCGGACCCTAGTCGCCAAATCCTGTTGGTGAAGAATCATCATCCACCACCTTTTTTAGTTCGGGTGCCATTGTAGAGACATTAGGTATTTTTTGAAAACAGGAGAGATGAAAAAGGAGCAATTCCCTCGCCGGGATTCGAACCACAGACCTCTCGAATACGCGCCGAGCGTGCTGACCACTACACCCCGAAGGGGTACTACAAAAGCGGGGGAAGTATTTATCGCTGGTCTATCAACGTGCCACAAATTACTAGAGCAGTTCAGCTAGCCTAGGGTACGTTTCTAGTTGGGAAGCATAGATTCTCAACTTTGCGCTGCGTACTGACTTGAGTCTCTCAGCACCGAGGCTAGGATTGTACACCTGAACAGGGCAGCTAATCACCCGGATACGAAGACCATCCAACTCCAGAACGAAACGAACTTATTGCTGAACGTCATGCGTAACAAACCCAATCTGAAACGAACTGACCGATTCTCCGGTGTTAAAGATGAAAGTGTAAAGGGCTCTGAGATCGCAGATTTGTTTCTTGCAGGCATTTTGCAATGGTTTTCACGCCCACTTGAGCTATTACAGTTGCCCGTGTAGTGGGCTGGGTTACAGCCGAAAACATCACCGACGAAAACTGCGCGGAGAAAGCAACGCAAGGCATAAACGTCGTGGTACAAAACATCGTGGGAGAAAAGAAGGCAAAGAGAAAATGTCGCCTTTCGAAAACATCGTGGTACAAAATATCGTCGTCGAAAAAAGCGGTTGAATAACTTCGCAGTTTAAAAACATCGTCGTCGAAAATGTCGTGGAAAAAAATAAAGCATACACCAAATCATCATTCCGCATGACGATAACATCGTACATATGCGTTTTTCAGGTTTTAAAAGTTGTAAATGCATATTCGCATAAAGATATGGAAGAGGAAGAAATTTTAACGACACTTTAATAATAAACGGAAACAAAACAAGATATGATTTTCATCAAAACAATATCAGATTAACAAACGTTAACAGAAAGTAATTTGATAATTAACTACGCCATTTTAATAGAGATAACCTCACGCAGTTATTTATCTTCTTTTTTTAAAAAGCATTTTTAGGCTGTATTTTTCATGAAAAATTATGAGTAAAACATTATAAAAAAGATTAATTTATTAATGGCGTTTGTTAATCAACTGTGTAAATTTAAATTTCTATTGAGTGCTATTAATTGCATTAATTTTCTACTCGTTTTCAATTTTAAATGCTTAAGTTTTCTTCTTACTTTTTCAGCAAAAATTTATTGGTTTGTAAGGTTTATCCTAAGTATATTAACAGTTATTTTAAGTTTTGTATCTTTCTATCTTATTCTAATTTCAGTTTACAATTTCCTGCCAGAATGTAAATTCAGAAACTCAGTAAATGCAAATGAGTAAGAGTACTATTTAAGTCAATGTTTGACCGACTTCTAGAGAGAGAGAGAGTCTGATTTCCTGACTAGCACGCGTTTGCCTTTGGCTACGTTCTCTCTTAGTTACTACGCTCGGCCATACCTTAGGCCCTTGCTTGCTTCGCCGATTTAATTAATACGTAGGGTCCAACTAATTAGATTTCTGATAGCTTTGGCTATACCTTTCAGATAGCTTAGTTAAGCTAGTTTAGTTTAATTTAAATTTATTGTTATTTAAGTTCAAGCCCGCGTGGAGGCTGTGTGTGAACTTCGAAGTAGAAACTGATTGTAAATACACTGCTCGACGTTGAAAATGCAGCACCAAGAAGGAGTGGTCAGAAAGTGATGAAATTTGATAAAAAGACAGAGACAGCAAGCAGCAATAAGTGATCTTTATTTCAAAATTATAGTCAGAATACAGAGCGATAACGGCGTCGGCTCAGTAGGATGTAGGACCACCGCGGACAGCGATGCAAGAAGAAACACGTCTAGACAGAGTCAATAAGAGTGCGGATGGTGTCCTGAGGGATGGCTCTCTATTCCTTTTCAACCATTTGCCGCAGTTCGTCTTCTGAACGAGGCAGGGGCAGAGTCTGCAAACGGCGTCCAATCACATCCGACACATGTTCGATCGGTGACAGGTCAGGAAAGTACGGTGGCCAGGGAAGCATCTGTATACCTTGCAGAGCATGTTGGCAGATGCGAACACTGTGTGGTCGGGCGTTATCCTGCCGAAAAATTGCATTAGGCAGCCCCTGAAGGAAGGGGATTGATTGCCACCGGCCGCAGTACATTATCCAAGTATCGTTGGGTCGCCATAGTGCCCTGAATACGAACTAGAACTGATCTGGAATCGTAGGCAATAGCGCCCCAAACCATTATGCCACGTTGTCGCGCGGTGGGGCGTTCCACAGTTACTGCCGGATTAGATCTGTCTCCACGTCGACACCACACACGTATGCGGCGACTGTCACTGAATAAACAGAACCGTGGCTCATCTGCGAACACGACGTTTCGCTATTCTGTCATCCACATCGCTCCAGTCCGGCACCATTCTAAACGTTGACGTTTACGCTGTGGGGTCAATGGCAGTCTTCTTAACGGACGCCGTGAGTGCAGGCCACGCTCAACCAATCGACGGGAAATGGTTCTGATCGACACGGGAACATCCGGGGTATCTTGCACATGCTGCAGAATTGCGGTACAAGTGACTTGCGGGACCGCCACAGCTTGTCGGCGGATGCGTCGATCCACGCGTGCTGGCGTCCCTCTGGCTGCACCTGCACCCCTCATTCTTCCCACATTCCCTTGTTCCAGCCATGTTCGCCATGGCCGATGCACCATGCTCCCATCCATGTGGGTATCAGCTGCGATTAGACGTAAGGACCAACCCGCCCTTCTCAGTCCGATCACCATACCCCTCGTAAAATCGTCTATCTGCTGGAAGTGCCCTCGTTGACGGCGGCCTGGCATTTTCTCCTATTAGACGTATCCTCTGGACGAAAACCAACTTTCTTCGATAATTCGTCTGGCAGAAATAACGACACGAATATTCTCCATTCTGCACGTTCCTTCCCTTATATCTTACTTCACGTGCGTCGGAGAGCTGCGCATTTCACATCATTCGCGTGACTCAGTGACGTGCGTCCGCTCTAAAATTTGCGTAAATTTCTGACCACACTTTCTTGGTGTTGCTCTTTCAATGTCGAGCAGTGTATGCTGAAAAATAAAGGGTTGTGAACCCTTCATAAGTCTTACGGGCTTTGTTCACACACTTAAACAATTATTCGCTTGTTAGTGTTCGTGGGGTTTTAAGTTAGAACTTTAGAATTAAATAAGCGAAACCCCACAAGTTCATACCAAAATATGAAATATAAAAGTAAAATTATTTCGCTTTCCTTCTTGCGCTCCCAAATCATTATGCGAAAATGTACTGACAACTTTTAAAACCTAAAAAACGCACGTCTGCGATGTTATCGTCATGCGATGAATTATAGGTACTTTATTTATCACGATATTTTCGGAGATGATGTTTTTAAACTGCGAAGTTTTTGAACCGCTTTATTTTCGAAGACTATATTTTGTACCAAGATGTGTAACGTTTTAGTTTAAACTAACAAAGTTTTATGTTAATTTTCTCTTTCCTGTAAGCTCTTATTTCAACTTCCCTTTAGAATGAGCGCGCGTTTCAGCTTTATGCTAATTTGAAGTGGAGCCAAGTTTTGTATTTAAAAGATTAGCGAGGAACTTCTCAGTATGAGAGAGCTTTTAGTCTCAGATCACTGCGGCTCTGTCCGACGTTCACCTGACCAGCTAAGTATTTAAATTCTAAGCCTTAGCGCTGTTACTTTAATACTTATTGAAGTAATGTAGGTGCGTTAGTATTAGTCAAATCTTGCTACGCACCCTTGATCGTTTAGCATAGAGGCCAACCTCGCGTTTTTAGCTCTGTGAGCAACGGCTACTTAATTTCTACATAGCTTTATTTTAAATTATTTGATTGTTCAGTTTAGACCCAAGTGCGGTCATTATTTTCTGTTGTCCCTTCCGAGTTGGGAAGTGGCTGTAAATAGTAGTTTAATAAAAACGGTAATTTTAAAACCCTCCTTGCGTGCAGTTATTCTACCACAGTCATTCTACCACAGAACATAGCTGCATTCAGATTCAGTTACGAATATGTTCGCCAAAAGTATGCATAGAACACTCAGTCCTGACAGTTGTTTTTAAGAACTGCAATGTTTACTTTTTGCTTCCTTTTCTTCCGCGATATTTTGTACCACGACGTTTTCGCCTTGCCGCTATGTTTTCGGCGGACACCAGTGGATTGGGTTATTACTGAATCTGTACATGGCTGGTAGAAGATTCTTCTATCTTCTTTTCCAATGACCACTCCTAAGCCGGTCTCTGTGTGCTCCCCTTCACGTGTCCACTTGCTGCTACCCGTGTCAGACTGAATTCTCCGACTGATTCATGAAAATGCTATATTTTTCCCAGATCATTCTACGATTTTCATTCCGATAGTAAGGCCTCTCTGAAAATCAACCAAGCTTACAATCATCCTTTCTGGTGTGTAAAAGACATCTTCCAGCTTCTATAGACGAGACTGCATCTTCGGATGCTTTTTGCACTCATGTAGAATAAATGAGATGCTTCTATTCATATGTGTCGTTAGGCGATGTTGGCGCTACATTTCCTTCGATAAAATTAAGCAGTAAGATTCGTTTTATTTACTTAAGCATAGTTCCCATTTATGTTTTAACTGAAAAAGTCAATTGTGATTTACATTAGCCCTAAAATGAAGCAAAACTTTTTTTCTTTAATTAAAAATAACCCCCCCCCGCCACTAAATGCTGCATGCTGTAAACTAAAAACAAAATCCAATGTGGATGCTACATGACTTGCTTCTACGGCATATTAAATTATACGCATTTTTTGCTGCGCTTCATTTAAACTTATTTCCTCGAATTATTCTGATTTCATTATTCATCGATCTTTCAAGACAAGTTGTTTTACACCAAGTTGTTGTTTCAAGACAAGTTTAACACCACAAACTGCAAATTTTGAAACTTAATATCTCGTTCAATTTTTGTCGCGTGGGAGTCAAACTTCTTATAATTTCATTTTTTCATACAGAATTTTATAAAACCTTTCTGAATAAAATTTAGAAACTGTCAGATCGCATTCAAAGTTAGATTTCGCTATTTTTCCAAAATCAATTTTCTTTTTTTTTTTAATTTGACTTTATCAAAACATGAATATTTCGGTCATTTAGAACATTTCTGTAATTAGAAGTACGAGATTACACGAAATTAATTAAAAATATGTTTCTAGACTTTGTGATAACTAAAGACCCCAGCGGCAGATAACTGCAGTTTTATATTTTTTAAAGAAATCGAATAAGAGATAATTACTCGAAAATAAACGAATAACATACTCTCTTTAAGATACAGCTCTATTTTAGAAACTATCTGAATTTTCAGAAGCAATTATTTGTAAAGAGAATCTGAAAATATCTAAAGCAGAATAACATGAGCATAATCTCACTGCAGAAGTAATCTTTCCGTTTTCTTTTAACAAGATTGATGTAGTCGTTTAAATTCTTCTTTAACGAAACGAGCCCGAGAAGTAATGCCAGAAATCTAACAAAATTTATAACAAAAAATATACTTTTGAGAACCAAAATTTCATAACTCACATAAGTCTATATTTAATAATCCCTAAAAAATGCAGATCTATGTAAATTCGCCCACCAAGAGCCGAGCGGTAAAGTCGCTGAACACTGGTACTTCCATCTGAATTCCGACGAACGTACTGGCGGCATAGGCGTTTTTGCTATATGTAAATGTGTATACAACCGATTTCCCGTACAACGTTCTCCACGAAAGCATTCCTCCTCTTAGGCAGATAGCACTCGAACGCTTTGCCATATTCAAACCAAAGTAAACCTATGCAAATTGCTCCTCTGAAATTGTTTTACGTAACATCAGGTAGTACTTTATGCATAAAACCTGCTATTTTAGAATAGTTAAAGAGC
>KK113548.1:183768-276015 GCA_000611955.2 Stegodyphus mimosarum | reverse complement strand
CGGCGGTTTATTTTCAGATTTTTAATGTGTAGAGACATTAGGTATTTTGTGAAGAAGGAGAGATGAAAAAGGAGCAATGCCCTCGCGGGGAATCGAACCACGGACCTCTCGGTTACGCGTCGTGCGTGCTGACCACTACACCACGAAGGCATGCGAAGAAGGCGGGAGAAATACCTTATAAATGTTTCCAAACTTTAAGGCTGTTAGAGGAAACGACCGAAAAGTTTAATTCTAAATCAGTAGACTTAAATATAGCTTATAGTTATATTTTCGAAAAATTGTATTGTAATAATTAGTTCAATTTATGACTCCAATAGCTGGATGATGATCTGTTTTGATTGCTTTCTCGAATTCAGATTAATTTGCTAGTAACTATTTCCGCTAATCAAGCGTCGTCCCGTTAGGATTCCACCCTTCGAATACTATTTCTTTGCAAAGAAGGAAAATCAGCTCATACGTACGTGCCCTGAGCTGAGCCTAGGAATTTTTTCACCCTGTCTAGTAGAATATTTCATCATCTTCTTACCAATTAACAGTCTGTTAATTCTAAAGTTGGGCACAGGTTTGCCACCCTGCCGTGTGGGATATCGTCGGTAGAACCCGACCTGTGCATTGCACATGAGTATCATTAAACTTCTCATAGAAGCACACAAATCAAGTAACAGAAGGCCCGTTCGAATTTTCTATTAAGTACTTAACCTAGAATACTCGGAAGCTGTCCACCTTCGTATGCATCTTTTCATACATGATTATTCGATTGAGAACGTATAATAAGACTGTATAAATGTTGGGCTGAATAATAAGCTCACGAACGCGCGCGCCCACTCACACACAAACACACAACAACAACAAAACAAAACAAAACAAACAAACAAAATCTGAAGGATTTCAGATTTTAAATTACGACCGAAGGGGCGTTTTCTTAATGTTTTGTTTGTTACCTTTATTTATTAAATATCATGTTCTTCGCACTTAAACCATAAAATTCAGTTCAACAGCAATACCGCGAATTAATTTTAAAATGAGCATATCTTCAGAATTCCCGATACACAAGTCCTCGCGCTGGAAATAAAAAGAATTTTTTTTCCGTAGAGTGTCGCCATGGCTCGCTTTTAAATCGTTGAGTTTGTGCATCAAAAATTCGTTTACGTTTTACAAAATATAAAATAGATAATAAAACGAATTCCAAAATTGGGCTTCCCGATGCGCATATTCGGGTGGAAACGTACGTTATTCAAAATTGGATGGCTTTAGGTACAATTGTTTTATCACATTTGGAGAAATATATATGCAGATTCTTCATTATTTAATTTCTTTAAATATAATACACTTCGATAACATTTGGCGGCAACAATTTGCAAAGTGAATCGGACATTTATAGTGAATCAACGCAAAATGGCAAAACGAAAACAGTAATCCTTCAGGGACATAGCTCCTTTCAACTAAATATATTCCAAGTAGATCGTTTAGCCTTTGCGCCAAAGATTAAATATTAACTTTTACTGTACATTATGAACTCAGATTCCGCTTAATAAACAAAACTTGCCCAAAAGTATCATTTATAGTTTTAGAAATGACGTCTTTTGGGTCTCCCGACCACATAGTTTAATAGAGGATGAAAAACACGAAACTTCCTTTACATTGCACCTGAATTTCGTGGAATTCCTCAATCAAAAAATTAGTTTCGAAGAAAAGTATGAAGTTTTAACTTTACTGAACATAAAAAAGTCATGATTTTGGCTATGAATAAAATATCTAACATTACTCTGTTTAGTTTAAAACACTGATAAACTCGCGGGCTTATAGACGGAATAGGCAAATGATGAATAAGTAGGTAAATGATACGATTTTCGTGTTATTCAAGATTTTTTTTTTATTATTTTGTTTATTATTAGAGCGCATATGGTTTTAACAAGTGGAAATACACTCATGTCCATAAATTAAGGATGATTCGGAGTCACGCGAAAATCGAACTCTAAAATAAATATATCACCTGTAAAATCACTACACACACCTTCAAAAATCATATGCAAATTTCAGGAAGTAACCGGTTGACACCGACGGTACGTCACAGTGACGAGAGTGTAAGAGAGTGCTATATAAGGAATACAGGCAAAGAAGTAAAATTGTTCGCTGGCGCTTTATAAGCATTTCAGTGCAATAACCGAGTAGTTAGGACACAAAGGACGCATTTGGATGATTTTTTATGTGGTAGAATAATCGGCCGTTTGGAATGTGGGCGTACCCAATTGGAAGTATCAGACGAACTTGGAATTGGCCAGAGCGTCATCTCCAGGCCTTGGCAACTCTTCCAAGATGATGGTAATGTGAGTAGACGTTACAGCACAAGTAGCCCCAGAGTTACAATGCCCAATGAGGACCTGTATTTGGCAGTTACTGCCAAAAGAAACACAGCCTCAGACCTGTCTCGTCAGCTCTCTTCGGCCACTGGTACGACAATTTCGAGGCAGACCGTGTACAGACGTTTAGGGCAGATTGGTCTATATACTCGTAGACTGTCAAATACGTTCCTCTTACTGCAACTCACTGTCGCTTCCGGTTAGCCTGGAGTAGAGAGCATGCATTGTGGACACCGCAACAGTGGGCTTGTGTGATGTTTTCCGAAGAGTCCCGGTTTAGCTTGCAGTCTGATTCTCGCCGGACTTTCATATGGAGAGCTCCAGGTACCCGTTACCACCAAGAAAACATCATTGAACGATACCGTTACGGTGGTGCAGGAGTGCTCGTTTGGGGTGGAATTATTTTGGATTCCAGAACTGACATGCATGTTCAAATGGGAACCGCAACAAGCCAAATCTATCGGGACGTCATTCTGGAACAACATGTACGTTTGTTTCGGGGCGCCATGGGCGCACAATTTGTGTTTATGGATGACAACGCCCGTTCTCACCATGCAAACATCGTAAGCGAATGCCTTTAATCGGAGGATATCATCCGTATGGACTGGCAAGCATTCTCACCGGACTCGAATCCAGTAGAGCACGTGTGGGACATGCTTGGCCGACGAATTGCAGCCCGTCGACCTCCTCCTACATGTCTACCGGAACTTCGGAGAGCATTGCTTTTTGAATGGTGTAATATCCCCCAAGATGAGATCGATAATTTGATACTCAGAATGCCTAGGCGTTGTACGGACTGTATTGCATCGTCTGGGAGACATACAATGTGTTAACAATCCTACTACCCATGTAATATTGGTTTTTTGTAAATAGGTTTTTTTTTTGTAATTTGCTCCAGGGAGAAAAAATCGCTAATTTTTTTAATAATATCCAACATATAGCATCTTTTTTTACTCTTTACCTTTTGTTTAATAAATAAGCTTAATAAATAACAAATAAGTGAAATTTGTTTTGCTTCTAACTCTTCCTTTGCCTGATTTTGCATTATCCTTAATTTATGGATATGAGTGTATACGCGATATTATTTATACGAATAATGAAAAATTTAAAAGAAAAAATACGTTTTTAGAAGTCATTACGGAGAGGAAATTTTTCCATTTTAATTGATTTCTTTCAAATTGAATGAATAGAAATTGAAAGTTTATTTTGTCGTTCTTCGGGCAAAAATAAAAAAAACATAGTCCGCCTTCGAGCAGATAATGTTAGCAATTCGATTCCAGGGGCCGTCTAATGCAAAAGCTTTTTGTTCTGGATTAAGAAAGAATCTTGACTTCGCACGAAAATCGAGCTAGCACTCGATCGTGAGCAGACACTTTTCTTGAACCGCAGTTGTTGTTGGTCACTGGAATAAAAACATCATAATTTGCTAAAAATAGAACATCGTGTCTTGCGTGCGGTGATGGCGTTCTCCTTCACGTACATTACATCCTCTCTCCTTTCCATCCAAAGTGCTGTTCGGATGTGTACAAACAGGGATATTTCCTTATTTGCCTTCTCTAGCAAACTATCCTTGATTTCTTTTTTCTCAGATGCAGCGTTCTCAGTCGTGTTATTCAATATCTTTCTTACTTGAAATTTTCTAATTATATTTTGGAACGCAAAGTTGCTAAGTTATAAAAAAAAATCTGAAAGGTTTCAGATTTTAAATTACGTCCAAAAGGGCGTTTTTTAACGTTTTTTGTGTTACCTTTCTTTATTAAATATCATGTTCTACGCGCTTAAACCATACAATTCAGTTCAACAGCAATATCGCAAAATAATTTTTAAATCTTTAGAATTTCCGATACACAGTTCCGCGCGCTTTAGATAAAAAGTTTTTTTTCCTCCGTAGAGTGTTGCCATCGCTCGCTTTTAAATCGTTTGAGTTTGTTCATCAAAAATTCGTTAAGGTTTTACAAAATACGAAATAGATAATAAAACAAATTCCAAACACATGCGCATATTCGGGTGGAAACGTAAGTTATTCAAAATTGGATGGCTCTAGGTATCTCTGTTTTATCGCATTTGGAGAAATATGTATACATTTATGGAGATTCTTCATTATTTAATTTCTTTAAATATAATACAGGGCTTCAATATTTTGGTGGCAACAGTTTGAAAAGTGATTCAGACTTTTAATATTTCCGACACAAAATCGCAAAACGAAAACAATAGTCCTCAGGGACAAAGCCCCTTTGGACTAAAAATTTTATTTTTGAAGTTAAACCTAAGGGAAAATGATCTGCAATCTAAAAAAATATAACTGCCTTTTCTAAGAAATGAAAAAAGTTATTGTAACATTTCAATATCGAATTGAAATTCAGAAATGGCAAAAAATGAATAATAATTTTCTGTGTTAGGAAAAAACGCAAAATTCTTTCATTTTATTTCATCTTGAATTTCATAATTTAGTGGGCATTAATTTACTTTACATTTTGTATTACCATCACAAGTACGTTTAGTTATAAAATCCTTACTTTTCATGTTTCCGCTACATCTCTCTGTTCTGAAACTATATTAAAAAATCAATCATGTTTTTTAATAATTTGGAAAATAATTCGTAAGTTTTCAACCAAAATGAAAAAAAGCAAGAAAGATATTCAAAAACATAATTATCTTTAAATCGACGTTTGTACTTACAAGCAACCCTTTCAGCAATAACATTAAAGAAATAGAAAATTTTAAAAAATCTGGAAGGAGTCAGATTTTAACGTTTGCCCATAAAGGCTCTTTTAAAGTTTAATAGTTTATCAACAAAGATTATCAATACAGATGGTCCATGCGGAAAAGCGTAACATTCTGGATGATTTAGACTAACATGGGAATGTTATATCTTCTATATAATATTCTATACATTTGAAAAGTGTAAAAATATATAATGTATTTCTATAAAAATATTAATTAATTATGTTACGAATTAAATGCATTTTTATTTAACCAATTCAAAAACAAACAAACAATATTCTTAACAACTGCATCTATGGATTTTAAATAGTTAGTTTGTTCGTTAGCTTAGTTTGTTTGCAGGCAGACTAAATTTGAAAGGTTTTGCAGAATATCTTACATTTCGCAGAATGGCAACAGACACGAATGACAAGTGAAAACAACTCAACACCACCATCTTTCAAAACATGTTGCTGTCTTTATCTTGCAGTTACCGTTTTTTAAAAATGTGTTGCCTTCCTTACAACTCAAAAACCTGTCTGTTGTCAAAAAATAAATTGTAATTTATCGATATATTAATAACTATTATATAATTAATATATAGTATTCCCATGCAGAAGTGTTTACAAATTTTAATTCAGTTATATAAATTTTGTAATAATAAGCAGAATATGATTTTATAATAATAAATATCACAGTACAAAAAGGATTAACTAATCAAAATATAATTGCATAAATTATAATATATTTTACATCTAATAATTTTGAAGAGCAAAGCTCAAAAATAATATTTTATCTTCTTACAGACATGAAATTTCTACACAAGAAATGGCAACTAATGTCAATCGAGATAATTCTCAGTCACCGAGTTTCAGATGTAATTCCTTGTTTTAGGCATATTTTTAAACGCACACCAGCTTCCGAGTGGTTCGAATCCCAGCAAGCAAGCTGGCTACATGGGTGTCTTAGCAATTTGTGTAAGGCGTATAAGAGAAATCTTCCCCTTTGAAAGTCCTCCCTGAAGGCATCCCTTCCCTTAGTAGCCTTTGATTACTTTGCCATAATCAAATAAACCAAACCAACCAGTTGCTTCTTCATAAGGTCGACAGCCTGTTACAGGCCAAAGCTGTCTCTCCAAGTTTCTTCCACCTGACCCATTCGAGGCAATAGCCTTCCATCGGTTAACTCCAATTAACCTTAAATCTTGATCGACATCATCTATCCATATAGTGGGTGGTCTTCCTTTTCGTCTTACTCCCTCAATTCTCGAAAAGGTTATCTTTTTGGTTGGAAATGCATCATCATAACTAAATGGTATCAGATGGTCCAGCCATCTGATACGGGATGCCTTTACGATTCTCACAATATCAATTTCTCACAATATCGATTCTAACAATATCAATTTCCCCATATTTCCAATATTTTCCATATAGTTCATAATTATTGAGGATCCTCCACATGCCATTTTGTTGTACCGGTCCAAAGATCTTTCTTAGGATTTTTCTTTCAAAAATTGATATCAGGTCTTTTTCTGCTTTGTTAAGTATCCAACATTCACTTCCGTAAAGGGGAACAGGCCTTATTCAAGTTTTACATAAATGTAATTTAGTTTTTTAGTTTGGATTTAAGTTGTTTTTTAGGCCATAGTAACATCTATTAACCATAAATATTATATTCCTTATTTCAATTTCTATATCATTGCAACTTGTGATCAATGTGCCCAGATATTCAAATTGTTTTACGGTTTCAAAGGCATCTTCAAGGAAGATAAATCAGCAGTTAATTTGGTTTTGTCTTCATTAATGATGTCATTTAATGATTAAGACCATCTTTCTTGCTGCATTTTCAAGCGAGACAAAAACCTCGACCACAGCTCGTTTTCATCATCCAATGATATCAATGTCATCGGCGAAAGCCAGCAGTTGAATGGTTCTGCACAAGATGGCTCCGCTTGTGTTTATTCCAGAGTCTCTTATGGCCTTTTCTAAAGCTATATCAAACAACAGGCAAGATAGTGAGCCTCCCTGTCTTAATCCTTTCTCAGGACAAAAATGTTCTGAAAGGTATGTTGAAATTTTTGTTCTACATATCACTTTTTTAAGAGTCATCCTTGTGAGGCTTATCAGTTTCTGCGGGATGTTAAATTCTAACATCGTTTCAAGTAGTTTTTCTCAGTTAATACTGTCATAGGCAGCTTAAAAGTCAATAAACAGGTGGTAGGTGTGAATGTTATATTCTTGAGTTCTTTCCAAGATTTGTCTAGTAGATTTGTCAAAAGGGAATTTTTCCCTGGAATTTCTTAGTAATGAATTCTATTCTATAAAATATTTCGAAGCCCACTTTCTAGAGATATTAGGTTATTTTGAAGCAGACGGGAAAAATGTGCAATGCCCTCGCCGGGACTTGAATCATGGACCTCTCGAATAGGCGCCGAGTGTGCTGAAGGCGGGAGAAGAGGGTATATAAGGTTTCATAAGGTATATAAAGCTCTTTAAAATGGGGGTATATAAGGCGGGAGAAATACCTTATGTTAATGTTAGGGGACCCAGTCGTCAAATCCTCGTGGTGGAGAATCATCATCCACCACTTTTTTAAGTTTGGGCGCCACTGTAGAGACATCAAGGTTTTTGAAGCAGGAGTATATGAAAATTGAGCAAAGCCCTCACCGGAACTCGAACCACGGACGTCTCGAAGTGTGTTAACCACTACACTACTAAGGATGTTAAGAAGGCGGAAGAAATACCCTGTTAGTCCCTGTTCGAGCGCCGCTGCAGAGACATTAGGTTAATTTGATGCTGAAGATATGAAAAATGAACAATGCCCTCGCCGGGACTCGAATCTCGGACCTCTCGAATACGCGCCGAGTGTGCTGACCATTACACCACGAAGGCATGCTAAGAAGATGGAAGAAATACCTTATATACTCTCACTTTTAAAAGGCGACCGGGTATTAGGGGATCCAATTGCCAAATCCTGGTGTTGAATAATCATCCACCACCACCTTTTTTAGTTCGGGAGCCACTGTATATAAATAACCTAATGTATAGACATTAGGTTATTTTGAAGCAGGAGACGTGAAAAAAAAATGAAAAATGCCGTCGCCGGGACTCGAACCTCTGACCTTTCGAATGCGTGCGAGTGTGCTGACTATAACACCACGAAGGCCTGCTAAGAAGGCTGGAGAAGTACTTTGTAGCTTTCTCCAGTAATATCTATTAGAGTTCAATTAATTACTTAAAATTCTACTTCTCTTGCCGTCATTAATACCAAACTAATGATCAAATGTTTTTACTCTTCAGTAATTAGAATGAAAAATCCTACATTTCATAGTTGAAATTGGGAGGGATATTAAAATTTGAGTAAAATTAATTTTGAAAATTTAACGTACGAGTCTCACGTCAGAGCCAGATTTTTATATTAGGTTCTGGCCAAAATACATCAGTTTCTAACTAACAGTAAAAATCCGAACTTCATTTTACAAATCGTGTGAAATTTGAGCCATAATTTTTTCAAGAAATTCTTTTATTTCATCGTTCAGTAAGTAAAAACAAAAGTAAGTTTCAAATTCTTTCCGTCTCCTTGAACGCGACTTGCAATTAGCGTCAATTTTGTTACTTCTAAAACTTTTAACACTTTCTAAGAAATAGCGAAAGATACATTCTCTTCATACAGTTTCGTACATCATTTATTTTATTTGTGCATCGGTCGCTGTTTTCCCTGAGCAAAATTTCACCCAGTAACGCAAATGCACTCCTGTTGGATACCATTTTTATTTAAAATAAAATTAAGGTTATTATTATTTTAAATTATTAGTTACTTTACAGAGGCTGTTCGCACATTTTTAGACGATGTATATTGTATTCACAAAACTAAATTACATAAAATTCTTGTGTTTTAAATGTTCTATTTGACATCCCTTATTCTGAACTATCTTTCGACACCGCATTTTCCAGGATAATAATGGCTTTTGAAGTGTCAGAAGAGGTATTCTATCCCATTCCTCCCGAACAGCTGTCCAGAGTCCTGTTAGGGTTTTGGGACAACGTTTGAATAATGCAGTTTTTAAAACTCCGAAAGCACAAAAATCCATAGGTGACACATCGGCAGATTTAGTAGGGATATCACTGAAGGGTATGGCCTCGATACCAGTTTTTTGTTCCATTTCTTTTAGGAAATTGACAGTGGATTCTGAGGTGTGACTGCTAGCTTTGTCCCGATGGAGTCTCACAGATGGATGGCACTGTGGGTAAAGCGATGGTATTTAATTCAGAAAAATGGGCGATAAAATATGTTCCCGATAGTATTTGGAGTTAATCTTGACATTGTTTTGCACTCTCTTTATTTTTAACTTTCCATTATAAGAAAAACCAGCAACCATCACGAATCCCTTAAAACTTTCTTTCGATTCTTTGAACCATGTACTTAAATTTGTTCTTCCCTTTTATGATAATAAATGGCTCCTTTTTTGTTACAATCATTTAAATACACCCATGCTTTATCTATTGTGGCAATTGTTTTCCATTTTTCTTCGGATAAGTGTTTCTCATATAGAATTCTGCAGCGTCTCCTGCGTCGAGCGATATGCTTCGGAAGAAAACGATGCAAATTGCGTTTTTTCGCTTTCTTAAGATTTAAATCGACGTTTATCATTTTGTTTACAGTAGACACCGAGCATTTTAATGATTTTGCAACTGTCCTTTGACTAAGGGGATTTTCTTTTCACATTAAACAATGCACCTTTGCAATAGTCGAAGACGTCCGTTTTTTCCTCGGATACTTGTTTGGAATTTTTGTCCCACTTGAGGCTCCAATTGGACTTTTTTTTCCTTTCTTGTCGATGATATTACCTATCGGCGCTTTAGATATCACAAAACCATGACTCTCACATCGTCTTTGGATAACGAAGTATGCATATTTCTCTTCGGAATGAGCGTCAATGTAGCCTTCGAACCACTGCTTTGTTAAATTCGCCATTTTGAATAAAAACAAAACTTTCAAGCCACGGACAATAATTTTTACTTTTAAAAACATAGTACAATTGCAATTACTTCTTTTGCAGCAAACGATTTTTTATTACCGCTTACCAAAATCGTCTAAAACATGTGCGAACACCCTCTGTAAATACCCAACAAATGAATTTCAAAATACTCAGCAATACCATTTTAAATTTGTGAAGTTCTTTAAAAAAATAAAGAAGAAACTGGCTTAATAAACCAAAGAACTTTCTAATAGAGTCAAAGCATGCATAGTTATCCGTAGTTATCACTTGTTTCAATATTTGTTTATTCTGAACTGTAAATGAACTTTGTACTGTATTTTTATGAATGTCACAGCCTTCTTACTTTACGATTAAATTAGCTTGGAATTCATTTGCTTCAGAAAAAAGGTGGGCTCTTGTTTGCCTTTCAAAATGCACCGAAATTTTATTATTCAGCATGTTTGCCTGGGGTTTAATTGTATAATTGTGTTATCGTAGCAGTTCATATGATTTATCAGTGTGACAACAAATATCGTGCAGGCCTTGTCGAAAAAACTTACGTCTTGCAGGAGAGTTTATAGATTTGTGTACACGCTGCATCCTACTAGGCGTACCATGCGTCGAAAATCAAAATTTGCCGTGATCATGTTCCAAGCCATATCGGTGCATGCGGGAGAAATTTACTTCTACACGCCATTTGTTATCTTTTGTTATTAATTCCCAAACTTTCTGTGGGCTGGAGCCAGCCGACAAGAAAATCGGGAATATTTAACGTAGGAATTTAACATATTTAATCACGGACATTAACATTTTAATACCTTTGTTTAATAATTGTTGAAATAAATGGATATTTCGAATGGTAGCGTAAAAGTTTTGTTAGAAAATTAGTTGAACTTTATTCACGATAAAGACTGTAAATTTTGTCATAAAAATGCAATTAATTGGTTATATAAATAATCTATTTCACTTCCAAATTCAGTGGAAATTAAACGCTTTAGTTAGTGCAAATAATAGCGAATTCCTTTTCTCCCGCCGCGTCCAGTGCATTGCGTTTAATAATAGCATAATATATTAATGCTCGTACCATGTTTTAGTAATGGAATACCTTTGTGATGCGATACAATTACTAATGGGCGCAGCAGGGTGTGGCAAATACACTTAACGAAGTCTAATCACGAATAAAAAAAGCTTTCTACGAATATATTAATTGTATTCGTAAGAATTTCATGAAAAAAATGGTTTCACGAGGAAAATGGTACGATAGTATAATACATTAAACTTGATTGATAATGGATTTAACACCAGTAGGAGTTTTACGCGCATCTTTAAATATGAACTTCTCTCCCGTTAATGAATCCATAAACAATATTTGTTCGGAGCTCATTTCAAGATAAAAACATGAAGCGTTTCGAAAATATTAAATGACATTTTGTAAAGAATTTTCTTCTTCTTTCTTTTCCTTTTCTCTAAAGAATTTTATTCTTCTTTTCTTTTTCTGCCTTAAAAGTGCAATTAAAAGTACATTCGACTAGCAATCGGAAAGTCACAGTTTTAATCTTGATAGGTATTGCTGTTAATTTCTATTCCCTGCTCCGAAATAAACCTAATGACTGCGTAAGAGACCCTCGAACTAAATTTTTGCAAACGATAATTCATCATGACTGGATTTGGAGGCTGGTTTTGCTCTCTCTCTCTCTCTGTAATAGCCATTTAAGTGGGGGAGAATGTAAGGAATTTACTCCTTCTTCACTGTACGCCTGCGACAGTCAGGAAGTTCGGACAAAAGAATAGCATTTTTTTTTCTTCCTCTGTAATTTAATTGCTGTACAATGGCACTCAGCTAAAATTTTTGTGATTGTTGTTGTGGTTGTTGCTAATCCCCTTGGGGCAGAAAAGCCTACACCAAGTCCAAGAGACCTTGCCGCGTAAGTAAATCACTGACGCCGTCCCGCTCAGCGGACAGCTAAAGTACATTTAGGGGAGAGGATTACTTTGATGCTACATGTTGGCAATCCTTCTTCATCTTGGAAGAGTTCGTCGTATAATTGCGGATTTGTTTGTCCTCCCACCAGTCAACCAGCAGAAGAAATCTATTCTCTTGTACAAGTTAAAACAAGTTAAGTCTCTTACGTACAGGAGAACAAATTTCTTCTTCTGGGTCACTCGTGGGAAGGACATACAAATCCGACGAATACGAATTATACGACGAACTCTTTCAAGATGAAGAAGGATTGCCAGCATGTACCATCAAAGTAATTCCCCCTAAATGTATCCCCACCGGTGCAACCCTGCGATGTATATTTTTATCGTCAGGTGAAAAACTTTATTAAAAAAATAGAAAATTGTTCTTATCTCACCGAGCAAGAAAAAGAAATAACTTCCCGAGAAGACTGCATAAAAATACATTCGATTGTTCATCATCAGTTATCCGCCCCAATATTCGGTAACATGTTACGTTACGCGTGGTTCGCTTCTAAACTTTGCGATGAGAGAGAATGCTTTATGAAGAGCCAATCAGGTATGTTTTCCTATGGAGACGTCGAAACAACGATGTTATTGTAATAATGCGGCTTTATAACGTGTGCTAGATGCAGAAATAATTACTGTTTTCCCTGTTTCTACGACAAATGTCACCCCGACACATGTAATCATCGAATGTCAGGGAATAAAATTTTGAATTTTCATGTACAAAGTCTTTTCGTATGCTCTTTAATTACAATCCCTTGTTGAAAAGTCCGAAATTTTTACCTTTTCTATGCCTCTTGAGTATAAACAAATAAATAAAATAAAATACTCACCTCTTTGCTTAGTTGGAAAAAGAATAAATATAAAAATTAAGAAAAAGAAAAAAAAAAGTCTTCAGACGAAGAGTCGAACCCACGATCATTGCAATACTACTCAGAGCTCTTAGCGCCGCGCCAACCGCTGCTTGGCAAACGCCCTAACGTAAATGGCTTATACGGTGCGAGAGCAGCGTCAAACCTTTTATTTTCTAAACGCTTGGCCATGTGGAGTTCCCACTTCGGATACTTTCATTTCTAGCCAAGCCCTGCATGCCCTATAAATTTGAGCGAAATCGGTGATGACGAATAAAAAATGCCCCCTTGTAAGATCTTTGCAATCCCCGCTGCTCTTCATTAATTATTTAAGCGGTTAAAATTTTCATCTGGTCTTCATCCTGAAATAAAAGGTACAGGCCTCTTAACCCAGGTGATCGAGCGAAAAAATGTGTATTCTATGCATGTAAAACTTCTGCCCGTTCTTCAGTAAACAAAAGAAAGGCGAAGAACAAATAAGGTAGCTATGATTTAATATGATTGTTCGCATTGTGTATGACCTCTTGTTCTCTCTGTAATTTATCCCACGTCAAAAAAACTCCTCTGTTTCAGTGTCAAAAAATCTTTTATTACTGTTTTCACATCCTTCACATCTTCGAAATTTAGAAAAAAAATGTGTACTGTAATGATCGAATAAGATGGTTGTCTGTAGTTACAAGATCAGCAGCAAATACCTGTAACAGTGAAGTTCAGTTTTGTTGAGTGACTAAAACAGCGTGAGATCTGGCGTTATCGGGATAAAAGATGCCGTTGGGATTGACAGAAACTGGTCGCCTTGATGTCAGTTCATCTGTCAGTTGGCAACAGAAATCTCCGTTTGTTATTTGGTTACCTCCGGCTGGTCTATTCTTTTGATATATCATTATTTATTCAACATACTTGCATTCCTTCTTTTGAGGTTGATGATACAGATGTGCAACCCAACACACCGTTTTCCACTGTTTGACCAGGGCTGTATCTAGCGACTGGAGGTCCCGGGTAGCAGATGTTATTGGACACCTTCTCTTTTGCTTTTCCCAGCTTTAATAAGTCCAAAGGGAAAATTTGCCCAGAAGGACTAGTAATTTCGTTTTGGCATTTTGCGTCGATTCATTATACATGTTGTTTCACTTTCCAAATTGTTGCCACCAAACATTACTACCCCGTATTATATTCAACGAACTTAAATGATGAAGAATTCGCATAAATGTATATGTTACCGTTAAAGTATATAATGCAGTTATTTCGTAGAATACCTAGTTATTCCATGAAATAACTGATCGTGTCCGTTAAAGTGTGTAATATGTTAATAATCTGACACTTTAACTAGGTATTTTATGAAATAATTAGGTATTCCATAAATTAACTAATGAGAGACAGTTAAAGTGTAAAATAAACAATTTATCTAAAATGAAATAACTAGGTATTCTATAAATAAACTAACGATAGACAATTGAAATCAAAAAGAAGCAATTGATCTAATTTATGCAGCGTATAAATGGTATTTATAGAAACGTACCGTAAAATCATTCGTTACAACGAGGATTACTAAAATGACACTCGGAATGACAAAGAACATTATTTCTAAAACAAAAAATTTTTTGTCGACGCACTGGGTTTTACACGAACATTCTATATTGTTAAACGAAACGTAAATGTACCTCATACTAAAAAGCGAGGTATATGATATATATTATTTTACACTTTAACGGGCCGCAGATCGTTATCCTATGCAATAAATACAAGAGACAAAATACAAGAGAATTTTACACTTTAACGGACACGATCAGTTATTTCATGGAATAACTAGGTATTCTATAAAATAACGGATTTCATACTTTAACGGTAACATATACATTTTTAAAACAATGGTAACTAGAGCCATCCAATTTTGAATAACGTACGTTTCCACCCGTATATGGGCATCTGGAAGCCCAAATTTGGAATTTAGAATTTGTTTTATTATCTATTTCATATTTTGTAAAACTTTAAGGAATGTTTCATTAACAAACTCAACAATTCCAAAGCGAGCAATGGCAACACTGTATGAAAAAAAAAGAACATTTTTATCTCCGGCGCGCGAGACTGTGTATCGGAAATTCTAAAGATATGATCTTTTAAATATTTTGTGATATTGCTGTTGGATTGAATTTTATGGTCTAATTGCAAAGAACATGATATTTAATAACTAAGGATAACCCACAAAACGTTACAAAAACTCCACTTTGGGCGTAATATAAAATCTGAAAGCTTTCAGTTTTTTTTCCACTTTCAACCGCTAGTTATTGTTGATCATTTTCTTAACAACTAAAATTTTTATAACTTTAATCGAATGAAAACGTTGTTGATATGTGCTATTATATGTTAGTTTTGATTCCTATTTGATCTTGCTAAGCCAATAAGAATATGGTATCCGAAGCTATTTAATATCATACTGAGAGTAATATGAAATATATGCAATCAAAGTAAAGTAAAATGTTTACTCGCTAATTATTCAGTCTACTTCATTTTTACATTTGAATTGCAAAAATCTTTGTTTTCTAAACGTTAAGGAAGCAAACTCATTATTTTATCACCTAATAGGATTCTACCAGAACACTGGAGAGTACCCCTTTTCCCGTCGTACTTTTTGGTAACTCCTTCACCCAGAAGCCTTTCATCTAAGTGGCCCGTGGAGTGGTATCGTCTGGTAGCAAGATTGGCATTATCTGATTAACCGTCGATATATTCTCAAGTATCATGTTTTACGAATTGGCAGTAAGTTTCATATCTAATTAGCTAACCAATTTCTTCGGTTGAAAAGTGAAAACACACATATCGTTAGCAAAATTTAATTTTTCATTTTTTTAAATAAAATCTGTTATATAAAATAACTGAGATATATTTTTCTTCTTCCACTCTGGGACCCCTTAAACTTTCTAATGATTTTAAACTTTTAAATGCATGAATAACTCTTATAAGTATAATGCCTTTATTTCTTCTGTTTTCGTATTTATTACTGGTAAAAAGATTTGATTCTGTTCATGTTATTTGTGGCGTAAGGCGTTCGATCGTAATTTGCATATAGAAACGAATGAAAATTCTGCTCATACCAATATTTGAAAGTCAAGGCTAAGTCTGAGAAACTTTTTCTGTATGTCCTTGCAGATATTTCATTTGTATTCCGAATTGTAAAATTTATACTGGAAAGTGTAATTTAAGATATTGCGTATACCATAATAACGTGAAAGCTGTTCACAGTGAAAACTTAAAAAAAAAAAAAGAATTGTTTCACTTTTTTTTATTTTTTTCATTCAAAAACTCCAAATCTTTTATACTGTGCTTTGCTTGCTCAGATTTTTATATATTGTGCTTTGCTCTTGAAAGTTATGGATTTACGTGCATCATTACAATGAATCGTGAATCCAAAATGCGCTCCACAAATTCAGAATCCAGGTTTATTAGTTCAAAGGGGCTTTGTCCCTGAAGGACTATTGTTTTCGTTTTGCGCTTTTGCGTCGGAAACATTAAAAGTCTGCATCCCTTTTCAAACTGTTGCCACAAAATAATGCAGCCCTGTATTATATTTAAAGAAATTAAATAATGAAGAATGTGCATAAATGTATGTATGTTTCTCGCATTGTGATAAAACGACGGTACCTAAAGCTATGGAATTTTGAATTCCGTCATCCTGCCGCGAATATAGGCATCCGGAAGCCCAAATTTGAAATTTTGAATTTGTTTTATGAACGATTTCATAGTTTGTAAAACTTTAACGAATTTTTGATGAACAAACTCGAGGATTTCCAAGCGGGCCATGGCAACGTCGTACAGAAAAAAAAACATTTTTATCTGCAGCGCGTGAGACTGTGTGTAGGAAATTCTAAAGATAGGCTCGGTTTAAAATTATTTTGAGATATTGTTCTTCAACTGAATTTTATGGTTTAAATGCGAAGAACATGATATTCAATAAATAAAAGTAACATACAAAATGTTTAAAAAACGCCCCTTTGGACGTAATTTAAAATCTGAAACCTTTCAGATTTTTATTTTTTTATTTATTTATTTAGTATAATGAAATTAAAAAGCCAGACATGCATTTGTAGTCGCCCAACCGGTAGAGTGGCTAGCTTCGCCGGCTGGCGTGCCGAAGGACCGGGGTTCGGATCCCGGGCAAGGCATAGATGTTTATAAATGTGTAGTGTCCGTGAGGCATGGGAGCACTGTAAATATGCGGCGAACGTAAAGTCCTCCCGAGAGATTGGCGGTAGGGGAAGAGAGGTGGGAGCCCCCGGGGGATGCTGTCCATCAAAATTGGGGACGGAACTGAGCTCAATCGAACTGTCACTTGTAAGGTACTCAAGGTTGTTGCCAACGGCAGGCGTACACTTGCGCTCCTTGCGAGGAATATAGGTCAGGCAAGTAAGCATTAGCAATAACAACAACATGCATTTGTTGTTAAGTGGCCGCCGGCCACGAGGCATGACTTCCTGGGCCGAATTCCTATCCCACATGAATAAATATAAATAGTTTAAAGTATAAGTAGCATTACTGTAGCAACGACTTCATTAGAAATAACGTCATTCAGTTCTACCTTTCAGTCAAACACAATCAAAATCCAATTATCTGCAATCAAAAACTCAGTCCCTTTCCACTAGAAAAATACGCTTATCCTTACTAACACTCTGATCATTTAATTTCCTCTTCCACCTCTCTCCGCTTCGAGTCTTTTCTCTGCCTCTGTTTTATTTAATTTGGCAATATCACAAATTTTAAATCAGACCTCCTTAAAGAATTTTCTCACCCGCTTTGCTGTTTCCCTTAAACGCATTCTTGCTGTTTAGCTGATGAATTTTTGAAACATACTTTGTAACACATACGGAGCAAACGGAGCTTAGCTCCTGTTACTCCTTTTAAGTTATAGTCAAGTCAATGGTCAATTTTGATGAGCATTTTTAAAAACCTTATTTTGCCAGGACTGAGTGTTCTATGCATACTTTTGGCGAACATATTTGTGAGGTAGTTAAAGTCCTGATCTTGAACAGGGAGCTGAATGCAGCTATGTTCTGTGGTAGAATACTGTGGTTAAGTGGTAGAATAACTGCACATAAGGAGGATTTAAAATGACCCTTTTATTAAACTACTATTTACAGCCACTTCCCCACTCGGAAGGGACAACAGAAAGTAATGACCGCACTTGGGTCTAAACTGAACAATCAAATACTTTAAAATAAAGTGAATAGAAATTAAGTAATCGTTGCTCACAGAGCCATGAACGCGAGGTTGGTCTCGATGCTAAACGATCAATGATGAGTAGCAAGATTTAGCTAATACTAACGCACTTGGATTGTTTCAATAAGTAATAGCATAACAGCGCTCAGGCTTAGAATTTAAATACTAGCTAGTCAGGTGGACGTCGAACAGAGCCGAAGCGATCTGAGACTAAAAGCTCTCTCAGACCGAGAAGTTCCTCGCTAACCTTTTACATACAAAACTTGGCTCCACTTCAAATTAGCATAAAGCTGAAACGTGCGCTCATTCTAACGGGAAGTTGCAATAAGAACTTACAGGAAAGAAAAAATTAACATAAAACTTTGTTAGTTTAAACTAAAACCTTACAATTTTAACACTAATACATTGAGCTTCCAAACCAATTTTTATTTTGTCTGTCCGGTCGTTAGAAGCAGAATTATGGCTGTTCTTGTTCGACGCAGTAAACGGAATGTTTCTGTTTAAGAACATGGAAGCTGATGTCTAAGGGTACACAAACTACTTCTAAGTAACTTTAAAATGAGAATTTTCCGTTTGAATGCTTTTGATGATGTTCAGAATATGATTTTGAGTCTTTTTATTTGTTATCAAAAGCTCGAGAACAAAGTTAGTTTTGCAGTTTAATTTTGATACTTGGCAATATTTTCTTTTCCTTCTGTTTGTGTTTGTATTCCATTAAACCTATTTTTTGAAAAACTTGATTTTTTTTCGACTTTTCTGTTACGAAAAAAACATCAATTTAAAATATTAGTACAGTAATTTGTATATCTTCGGAAATTTCGAATAAAAAGCCCTAATTTTTTACAGTTATGCTTAGAAATACACCTACTTTAAGATGATTGTAAAAATTTTATAGTTTATAATTCAAAATTTTTTTCGAAAAGTTTATAAAAATTATTTTAAAATACAAATTTCAAAAATAAATCATAAAAGTTGGGATTTTATGATTTATTTTTTTATCATTTTAAGTAGTGTTTTGCTTGGGATTTTATGAAACTTTCCATACAAATTCTATGAAATAGTGTGACTAAAATTACGTAGTTTAGGTTTATGTACATTGCGCCAAAAACAAATGGAACAGTTCTATATCTCCCGTTCTTCTGCGCCGATTCACAAAATTCAAACTGCGTTTTCCATGGCTCGAAAGAGCGACTTAGGATATATATTAGATTTATATACAGCATTGTTAAAATTTAGGTATTTTGACACAAAATCGGACTTTTTCTGAAATGACATGCGAATTTTTTTTTCCATAGTTCGATTCTACGACTCAAATGATGCCAAACTGCTAAACTTTTGTAAAATTCGCACTAGTGGTTTTTAAAAAATTATTGGCTCTCAAAATTTTAGCTCCTCAATGTTAATTGAATTTTATATGTATTTATTAATATCTCTATTTTTATGAAACTTATTGGGTTCCTTCTTACACAATTCGAAATTTAAGTTCATTCCAAATAAAATTCTTCTAAGTTTTATGATTTATTTTTTAAATTTGTCTTTTTAAATTATTTTTATCAATTTTTGGAAAACAATTTTGAACTATAACCTATGAAATTTTTACCATCATCTTAAAGTAGGTGTATTTCTAAGCATACCTGTAAAACATTAGGGCTTTTTATTCAAAATTTCCGAAGATATATGTGAATTTGTATATTGACACGTTTTGAAATTGGGTATAGTTGTTGAAAGCGATAATAACGAAAATATGGTTTACGCATTTTGTTAAAATTATTTCAAAGTAGAACGATGTGACTTTTTTACGATTTCTAAAAGAGAAAAATTTATCGAAAAAGAGCTAGTCCATGCGTTCAAACAGATTTATTTAATAGACATTTTGCTTTATCACTTAGATTTTAGTCCGTGTAATTCCTTATACCTTAAATAAATAGAAGTGACAAGTATGAAAATAAATTAATGATAAATACTTTTCCTGGAACACATCTAGTAATCCTGAAATTTAATACATTTTTAACCTAAAATGGAAGGGAAAAAACCAAAAATTATACTTCGATAATAGGTTCATCACCTGTTTTTATCATTTTAAGTAGTGTTTTGCTAAATAACACCAATAATAGATTTGTTTATGTTATTTTCCAAAACTTGGGTTTCGAACTTAGTCCGATACCTTAATAAATAAGAATCTATTGTAAGTGGAAATCGTTTTGTTACTTCGAGAGAAAACAATATAGATTGTCAGGACTGAGTGTTCGGTGCATATTCTTGGCAAACATGTTCGTGAATAAACTGAGTCCTGATCTTGAACAGGGAGCTGAATGCAGCTATAGTTCTGTGGTAGGAAACTGTGATTAAGTGGTAGAAGAACTGCACTTCAGAGGAATTTAAAATCCTCTTTTATTAAACCACAAATTATATACAGCCACTTTCCAACTCGGGAGGGATACAGAAAATAATGACCGCCACTTGAGTCTAAACTGAACAATCAAATTATTTAAACTAAAATTAAATAGAAATTAAGTCGTAGTTGCTCACAGAGCTATGAACGCGAGGTTGGCCTCTAAACTAAATGGGTGCGTAGCAAGATTTAACTAATACTAACGCACTTAGAATTACTTCAATAAGTAATAGCGTAACAGCGCTACAGCTTAGAATTTAAATACTAGCTAATCAGGCGAACGTCGAACATAGTAACAGTGGCCTGAGACTAAAAGCTCTCTCACACTGAGAGGTTCCTACCTACGGTTTAAATAGAACTTGGATCCACTTTAAATTAGCATAAAGCTGAAACGCGAGCTTAATCTAACGGGAAGTTGAAATGAGAACGGATAGAAAAGGGAAAGTTAAAATAAAACTTTGTGAGTTTAAACTAAAACCTTACAAGATTACTCCCAGATACTTTCTAGATTTAAACCTTTTGTACTTCTACTTCCGCACCAATGACTCAACAAAACCGCATTTTGAAACCTGTCAAAAATAAATCTGTTAAAAATACCTCTAGCATAAATGAAATACCAGACAGTACAAATCCATTTGATATTATTTCTATAGCTAAAAGCTAGCACAAATGATACATACAGGAATAATAAGGCTTGTAACAGACTTCGAGAGAGATTCCAGTTGAACACCTTTGACTGTAAAACTATTTTTTCGGCAAAAGCTACGTGTCATTCGGGAAGCTTTTACAAAGTTCGTCGATAAAACTGCATGGTTATTTATAGACGAATTTGTAAGGATATAATGTATTTCTCCCTGCCTTCTTCCCATGCCTTAGTGGTGTAGTGGTAGCACGCTCGGCGCGTAACCGAGAGGTCTGTGGTTCGATTCCCGGCGAAGGCGTTGCTCATTTTTCACAACTCCTGCTCCCAATGAATGCCTCTACACTGGCGCCCGAACTAAAAAGGTGGTGAATGATGATTCTCCACCACCTGGGTTTGGCGATTGAGTCCCCAAAACCCCAGTCGCCCTTTAAAACGGGAGTATGTAAGGTATTTCTCTTGCCTTCGTGGTGTGTTGATCAGCACGCTCAACGCGTAACCGAGAGGTCCGTGGTTCGATTCCCGGCAAAGGCGTTGCTCCTTTTTCGCAACTCCTGCTACCAAATAAATACCTAATGTCTCTACAGGGATTGTGCCTGTAAGTAAATGTGCGACAGACGTGTAAGCAACTTATCGCTATGCCGATATGAAACAGAACTTGAGAAGGCTGTAAAGGACCCTTTTATTTAAAACTAAATAAGTTGAACAGGAGGCACACCCGGTGCTTACAAATCAGCCAGCATTTATGGCGTAAACTCAAATGTAGAATTTTAAATTAAAACTAAATATAAATACTTATTAGCAGAAGGCTACGCAGAGATATTTAAACTCGAAAGTTGGCTGTTAAGTACTTTTGGTTTGTAAGGTTTATTATTTAAATACTATAACTTCTCCTTTCCGTTTCTTCACAAGTATGTAAATGAAGGTAAAGAATATTTGAGATTTTGGGATTTTAGGACCAGAGTTTCTGCCATTCTCGGGCACGTGACGCAGTTCCTTCTAGCTATGATAAGTTTGTAATTATTCGGCTGTGCTTTATTGCTGCCGACATAGCTTATTTGAATTTGTTACGCCGGTTAGACTTTTTGAGCCATTATTATTATTATTATGATTATTATTATTATTATTATTATTATTATTATTATTATTATTATTATTATTATTATTATTATTATTATTTAATTGTGTAGTCTTTGACTATCGGTCTACGATTGAAAATTTGAATTTGTCTATTACTTTAGTATCATCGCCACAAGTTGTTAGCGCAAGAACGTGCACTTATATTCTAAGTTCTGTTTAAATAAAAAGCTTTGCTTAAAGACATAGCCATAGTTCGTTTTAAATATAATTACGGTTTTTGACTGCTTAGTTGACTGCTTTTCTGACCAATTTAAGTCACACACTGCATGTTCTAAACTGCATGCATCTGTCTATTCAGAGCCTTTTTTCTTTAAATCTCTCTTCATAGACTAAGTATAAAATCAAACAAAAAGCAAACAAGAAGAAATCGATGCAGCTCCTTTCCTGTTACAACGCGAAAATGTTTCTGAAGTTAATAGGATGTTATGGGTCCCAATATAATCTACAGTCTAGTAAGTCTTTTCTCAGAACATATAGTTCCAAGCTTTGCGATATATTGGATTTTAAGCGCCATTTTCTATCGTGATACAATCTTGAGTGATACCATTAAGCGATTTATGCTTCGGAGTGCTAAAATTCGCGCCGAAGGAAACGAGCAGTCATCTCAAATTTCGGCCGAGACAAATAAAAATTACTGCGATCGATTTTTCGAAACTCTTTTACGGGAGAAAGGCATTCGCTCATTATCCGTCATCTTATACTTTGGTGTGTGACTTGGTATTATGCACTCAAACGTCTTGAGCCAGTAATGCCTCGATTAAAACTCGGCGTTGTTATTTGCATTCAGATACACTCATTTAAAATCTTGTTTTGATCTCTGAAACTGCAAATTCTAAGCAGATTTTATGTGAGAAGAAAGATTCAGCAGTATTATATTCCCCTAAATGAGATTCCGATTTCATAACAAGGTTATTATCGTCATATATATTATTTTCGTATTCAAACTCTCCTTTTTTTTGTTCTCTGCACGATGAAGTCTAATGAAAATGATGCCATTAATTACTGGAGTTATTAATTAATTACATTGCATAAAAAAATATGATGTGTACACCACGGAATACTAAATAATACGCTTTTTTCCTGCGTTTCATTTAAACTTATTTCCTCGAATTTCATAACAGATGGACTTCTCATTCAATTAATTCAGTTCTCACTTTGCAGTAAGGCAAAAACCTCAAAATATCTAAACGTACAAATACATAAATACGTAAAACCTCAAGCATACATAAAACCATACAAATACATAAACCTCAAAATATCTTTGTTAAAAAATTGAAAAATATAAAACACCAAATACAGATAAAACGATTTAAAAAAAAAAACAATTTTCACAATGAAAATGAGATTTTCTACGGAAAAACAAGCAATTTGGCCAGCGGGAAAGAAGGCAGGTTGTTCGTCGCACAAAACTGAAAATTTACTTTTGACCCGCTGTGTAAAAAAGACAATGAAAGTACAGAAACGGACTTACTTCACTATTCTGCTAAGTTTCAAATGTAAACAGATATGGCTGCTATCGAAAAAAAATTAGGCTTAGCCGCACTTAAACAACTTTTAAATTGTTGATAATTCTACAACTATTGAATGTAGATTAAAGGTATAAAAACCTTAAGCGGAAGGTAAGAACAACATAATTCAATCATTTTAAAAGCAAAAAATGCACAATTTACCAACATATAAGAATAAAAAAACTCAGCTCACGGACCAGAGTAACAGAGTGGATATATATATATTTATATATTCGTAATGAAAGTAATTAAAAGTAAATTAATAAGCCCAATACTTGCGCTAAAGCTGCAAAGTAATAAAGCAATAATTCACTATAAAATAAGTTGCTTGCAGATGTAATAGGGAGAGTTTTCTTTTTATAATTTGTAGTGAATTATAGTATATATATATATATATACTATAATTATATAAAAGTATATATATATATATATTTGGTGCTGCCGATTGCAACCAAAAAGGCAGGTGCACAACTACATGTTATAGCAGTCCTATATACAAAATTTCAATGTTTTGAGGCTACTAGATTTTGATTTATGAGAGTTCCATAGATACGTAAGCACTGACGTCACGAAAAAAATTTCTTCTGAATCCATTTTAAATCCTTTGTGACACCATCCCTGCGAAAAACAGTCCTTTATTCTGTCCTTGCGTGTAGATGTCAGGCAATAACATCGTTAAATTGCATTCGATAGCGGCCAAAATGGATATTTTCGTTGAAATATGATACCCGAAAATGTTCACGATTACAATACTTTTTTTACTTTGAACAGTTGTAAGGTTTTAGTTAAACTAACCAAGTTTATTTTAATTTAAATCTTTTCTATATCCTCTCTGTTTCAACTTCCTGTCAGAAGAAGCGCGCGTTTTTAGCTTATGCTAATTTTGAAGTACAGCCAAGCACTATTTAAGCCAGAGGTAGAAACCTCTCGGTGTGTGAGAGCTCAGACTCAGATCACGGTCACGCCGCTCAACGTTCGTCTGACCAGTTAGCAGTTTAAATTTATAAGCCATAGTGCTTACTACGTGATTGCATTGTAAAATAAATTAAAGTGCGGTAGTATTTAGTATATCTTGCTACGCACCCTTTTAGATAGAGGCCAACTTCCGCGAATTGCTCTGCGAAGCAAAGTTTGATTTAAGTTCTATTTTAATTTATTTAAATTTATTTGATTGTTAAGTTCGACCCAAGTGTGGTCTGTTACTTTCTGTATCTCTCCCGAATTGGGAGGTTTGTTATTAATAGTGATTTAATAAAAGAGGATTTTCAAATCCCTTTCACGTGCAGTTATTCTCCAGTCCAGCAGTTACATCTGAACATAGCGTACCTTCCGCTCCCTGTTCCAGTTCAGGACTTAGAACTTCAGGATAAGAACCCTTTACAGAATTTACCATGTTTCCAAAAAGGATGCACAGAACACTAAGTCCTGACGCAGTCATTAGGTTATTTCGAATCAGGAGACATGAAGATACAGAGGCTGTTCGCACATTTTTTAGACGATGTATATTGTATTCTCAAAGCTAAATTACATAAAATTCTTGTGTTTTAAATGTTCTGTTTGACATCCCTTATTCTGAACTATCGACACCGCAATTTCCAGGATAACAAAGCCTTTTGAAGTGTCAGAAGAGGTATTCTATCCCAGTCCTCCCGAACAGCTTTCCAGAGTCCTGTTCGGGTTTGGGGACAACGTTTAGATAATGCAGTTTTTAAAAGTCCGAAAGCACAAAAATCCATAGGAGACACATTGGGAGATTTAGCAGGGTTATCTGTGAAGGGTATGGCCTCGATACCAGTTTTTTGTTCCATTTCTTTTAAGAAATTTACAGTGGATTTTGATGCGTGACAGCTAGCTTTGTCCCGATGGAGTCTCACAGATGGATGGCACTGCGGGTAAAGCGATTATATTTCATTCAGAAAAATTGGCAATAAAATATGTTCCTGATACTATTTGGAGTTAATCTTGACATTTTTTTGCACTCTCTTTACTTTTAACTTGCCATTATAAGAAGAACCAGCAACGATCATGAATCCCTTAAAAAACTTTCTTTCGATTCTTTGAACCATGTACTTAAATCTTTTCTCCCCTCGCTCTTTTTTTTTTGTTACAATCACCTAAATACACCCATGCTTCATCTATTGTGGCAATTGTTTTCCATTATTCTTTGGATAAGTGTTTCTCATATAGAATTCTGCAGCGTGTCCTGCGTCGAGCGATATGCTTTGGAAGAAGACGATACACATTGCGTTTTTTCGCTTTCTTGAGATTTAAATCGACGTTTATCCTTTTGTTTACAGTGACACCGAGCATTTTAATTATTTTGCAACTGTCTTTTGACTAAGGGGATTTTCTTTTAACATTAAACAACGTACCTTTGCAATAGTCGAAGATGTCCGTTTTTTCCTCGGATACTTGTTTGGAATTTTTGTCCCGCTTGAGGCTCCAATTGGACTTTTTTTTTCCTTTCTTGTGGATGATATTACCTATCGACGCTTTAGATATCACAAAACCACGACTCTCACATCCTCTTTGGATAAAGGAGTATGCATATTTCTCTTCGGAAAGAGCGTCAATGTAGCCTTCGAACCACTGCTTTGTTAAATTCGCCATTTTGAATAAAAACAAAACTTTCGAGCCACAGATGATCATTTTGACTTTTAAAAACCATAGTATAATTGCAATTACTTCTTTTGCGGCAAACTAGTTTTTATTACCGCTTACCAAAATCGTCTAAAAAATGTGCGAACAGCCTCTGTATTTCCATTCTTTTCCAACTCTAAAACTACATTCATGCATGGTTCAACGTTCATTCATCAAAACTGAATGCTTGCTATCATCAGTTCTGGCCAAAAGCTATCAGAAATTTTAAAAGCTTTCGATCAACTGAAAATGAATGCAAAGAAATCTTACAAACTGCAAACGCAATGGACGGCGAAGAATTCATGTATTGAAGAAAGAGAATTGAGAAATGGCGAATGAGAAACTGGATGATCTTAGAATACCAGTCGACAGTGTTCATAAACTTACAAAAAAATTAAACGAATTATTTAAAAAGGCACAAAAATTGGTTTGATTTTGCAATGGAGATTGACCCAAACGAAGAGGTCAGTTTTTGAAAGACTTAGAAAACTTTATGTTCCTTACCGCGAAGCCTTTAAAGATTTGCATCAAAAGTTGCCAGGTTAAAAAAAGAAGTTTTTGTATCACGTACTTATTAAGCGATAAAAAAATTCCTTTCAATTAAAGACACTAAAGTCATTTTGAGATTCACTTGTAAAAATACATCACAAAACATTTACACTTTAGTGTCAAGTTCTTTATCTAATGTTGCAATTCTTGGTTATTTTATGATTACGTTTATTCTCTTCTTGTCTGTCCATATTAATTTGAAATAATCCATGTATACGATCAATATTAAACTTAAAGAAAACTCCACAAAGCTCTCCTTCCTAGCCTTACAATTCGAGATATTTTTGCTATGAATGCGAATCAAGCATCTAGTGTACAGGTGTTCAAAATTAAGAAACCTCTAGTAACAAGTGGTAAAATTCACACTGACTACTGTGCATTTATTGCATTTTCATTCATGTTGCTTCAGCACTGTATTGTTTATTGTATTTTTTGGCAGCATTATTTACTCTCTTTCTTTCTTTCTCTTTATTTTTAGTCCAAAGGGGCTTTGTCCCTGAAAGACTATTGTTTTCGTTTTGCGATTTTGCGTCGAATCACTAAAAATGGCTGTATCACTTTTCAAACTGTTGCCACCAAGTCTTGCAGCCCTGTATTATATTTAAAGAAATTAAATAATGAAGAATCTGCATCAATGTGTATATATTTCTTTAAATGTGATAAAACAACGGTACCTAGAGCCATCCAATTTTGAATAACGTACGTTTCCATCCGAATAGGCGCATCTGGAAACCCAAATTTGGAATTTGTTTTATTATCTACTAGCCGCTAAGCGGCCAGCCTTCGTCTGGCTTTTAAACGTACCGGAAAAATGCCTAAAAGACACCTGGGACCTATGGCCGCGTAAGTTCTTCCAACTTTTTTCTCTTTAAGATTCCAACCCTCCTTAGTATACGGCCTTGATGTATCTCCAGAAAAACATATACATCTTGAAGTTTTAGCAGATTAATTGCATGAGATGTGCATTAAACATTTGTTAAAGCATAATTTATATCCCCGTTCTTAAGCACCACCATGACAACATAAAAAATTATATAAAAATTCTACAATAAAATTAAAATTTTTTAAACTTTTTCTTACTCGATAGTTTGAATGATCCTTTTTCTGAAATTTGGAAATGTTATGATACTTTAGGTAATCTTCTGAGGAAATGTGTCAGCAGTCACATCGCAGCCATTTAACTTGTTAAAACATAATATAAAATATTACAATGAAATAAGCAATATCCCATGATACAAATGTTAATTAGCCTAATAAAGTAATTAAACAATTTACCGTTGCAAAAAGAAACAACTTTTTAATTTCTTAAACTTTTCAGTCTCTTAAAAATCAAAAATCTATCAACAACAATAAGAAAGGAAAATTGTTGCCAAAACTACATTTTAAAATATCTGAGATGTGAGAAGTGTATTCGGAAGCTTCATTTAAAAAATTTTAAAAAAATACAAAATATTATTATTTTTCCAAAAAAAAAAGGAGTCGAAAGGATTCAAGTTCAACGCGTCCAAAAATCAAAGGAAAATAAAGAGCACATTTTTTAAAATACGTTTTTTTTAAAAAAATTCCGCCGAAAAGGTGTTAAGCTCAGCTTCCTAAATAGATTCGTATTTAATCGATTTATTGAAATACGAAATTTATTTTAAGTTCGTAAAATAGCTAAGTGTCTACGCTTCACGACGATGTAAAAATGAAATGTATAGAGTGAAATCTCGCTTTCCCGTAGCCCATTATGTCTCAAAATGACGCGATTTGGTCACAAAACATAAAATAAAAAAACTTCTAATTCGAATTTCGAAAAAATCGCTTCGAGGTGCACTGGCTCTTGTGTAGATACACCTATGTACCAAATTTCGTGGCCCTGGGTCTATTGGCTTACTCGCAACACGAACGAAAGACACACACACAGAGACTCTTTGTTTTATTATATGGAGAGATTTCATATTTTGTAAAACTTTAACGAAATTTCGATGAACAAACTCAAACGATTGAAAAGCGAGCCATGGCAACACTCTGCGGGGAAAAAAAACCTTTTTATCTAAAGCGCGCGGAATTGTGTGTCGGAAATTCATTTTAAAATTATTTTGCGATATTCCTGTTGAACGGAATTTTATGGTTTTCGTGCGAATAACATGATATTTAATAAATAAAGATAACACACAAAACGTTAAAAAAAACTCCCCTCTGTGCGCAATGTAAAATCTGAAAGCTTTCAGATTTTTTTTTATTTATTATATTCATAAAATTTATATTTCATTACTGCTACTCTTTTTTTTTCCCCAAAGCCTTCAGTTTTACACAAAGTAATTTTAACCAAAATATAGTTATAATACATACACTTCACATCGGTTTTATTCTTTTAAACTACAGCGTTTAAAAACCGTATTTATACCTTTCTTAATTAATTAATTACTAATTAATGAAAAGCAACAAAAAGTAAGCAAGTTTTCTTTAAAGGGGTTGCACAAATCCAGTAGCGGTTATATTAACGATTGGAAACCCTTTCTGTACTCGGCCAAGTGAAGAAAAATTCATCCATATAACACATCGCTTCAAAAAGCTGGGGTTGTTTATTTTACATGCTATTGTTTTGGACATTAACCTCCCTTCATTAAAACAGCGAGGACAGCCAGAAAACACTTGGAAGACCCGAAATATCCTTGTGTTAACGTCATCGTTTACAATATCGGAGGCCTTGGCAGTGGTTGAAAGGCGCCGAGGGGGTTTCGTATGTGACTTCTAGAGACTCAGTCAACTAACATGAAAAGTTAAGGCACCTTGGACTCCAGAACCTCTACGAAAAATTTTTCTTTGCGGATGAATTATGGACGTGAGGAGGAGGTGTTCGATAATAAGACTGTGCCAGAACTACATGTACATTCTTTTCCGAAAATATGCATACGCAAAGAATATTTTATTGCTAACTTCGTGCGTGACAGCTTCCTTTTACCAGTGCTTCCTTTAAGGGGACGGTGGACTTTAAAAATTAGTTTTTTAAGTTTTTGTGTTTTCAACACGAAATTTTATACATATGCATAATATAACATCAGTTTATAAAATATAGGTTCAAAATTTCAATTTATTTTAAATTAAAAATTTTTAAAACGTAATAATTAATTATTTTAATTAAAAACTTAAAATGCTCCTTGAGCGTCTAATTTTCAATATATTTTCATAATTTTTCCTTTAAGTTAGTTATAAAGACTTGACAAAAGTTTTTGTGTGTCCGTTATTGAGTGTGATCGATCAGAAACTTTTAAAAAGGATTTTTGTGAATTTGTAAGGTGTTTTCTCCCGCCTTCTTCGCATGCCTTCGTGGTGTAGTGGTCTGCATGCTCGACGCGTAAACGAGAGGTCCGTCGTTCGATTCCCGGCGAAGGCGTTGCTCATTTTTCATGTCTGATGCTTCCAAAAATACCTAATGTCTATACACTGGCGCCCGAACTAAAAAGGTGGTGGATGATGATTCTCCGCCACCGGGATTTGGCGATTGGGTCCCCAAAACCCCAGTCGCCCTTTAAAAGGGAGAGTATGTAAGGTGTTTCTCCCGCCTTCTTCGCATGCCTTCGTGGTGTAGTGGTCTGCATGCTCGACGCGTAACCTAGAGGTCCGTGGTTCGATTCCCGGCAAAGACGTTGCTCATTTTTCATGTCTCCTGCTTCGAAATAACCTAATGTCTCTATAAATTTATATCCAGTTTTCGGAAAAAATGTCACCTTTTGTTAACAATTATCACAAGTTTAACCTTCTTAATAACTTTGTAGACACATTAGGTTTTTTCGGAAGTACGACTGGTGAAAAAACGAACAACGCCTTCGCCGGAAATCGAACCACGGACGTCTCGGTTACGCGTCGAGCATGCAGATCACTACACCACGAAGGCATGCCAAGAAGACGGGAGCAATATTTTATAACCTCATATCCAAAACTGCATACACTGTAACGTATAACTGTATTACTGCAACATATAACAAGATCGTTTCTTCCGAATATCATTCATTTTTAACTAAAAATGTGTCGCATGGAAAATTTTCAAAACATACAAAACTGCGAAAAATTTTGTTTCGAGAAATTCGGATTTAAAGTTTTTCTTCAAACTTACTTTTAATACACGGTCATGAGAAACAGCAAATTAACTTTAAATATTAGTTTGTAAACACTAGATAACATTTTCGTATCATTTAACTATTTTTAACTTCATAATATTAAATAATACAAAAATAAATATATCGCAAATTGGTACGCGATTCGAAGTTATAGGTAGAAACAATTTATGCATTATATCCACCGAAACATTTAAAATTCACCCTCATTATGTATTTTACCTTCATTTGTTACATTTACATTATCTTTTAATGCTTTACGATATTTTTTGCTATTTCTGTTTTTTCCCAAGCAGCTAAACTTCTCTTTTTGCTGTGGTTCAATCGACGCTGATCACGCTTTTTTGCAACTAGTAGGAGAAACGAGTTTGTTTCCTCCCGTTTTACGCGTGTAGCATTTACGTAACCAAAGTTAAATTCATAGTTGTCAGTACTGACATTTCTAGCCATTTGTTTAGAAGTAAACACTTCTTTTGGGCAAATATATAAATTATAACATCAGTAAATCACTGTTGAAATACATTTTTTTACATTTTCTCCAAAATTTAAAGGACAAAGTTTACGTTGTTTACACATTTTAAATACTTGTAACTTCTTTAAAAATTAGAATATTTGAACTCTGTTTTTTGCATACGATGCAGTTACGTATATGGAATGTAACCAGAGTAAAAACAATCAATATTTTGGTTGGTTTTTAGCTATTTTAAAGTCCACCGTCCCCTTAAGGAAAAAATTTTTAACATAACTGTTTTCTATGCTAATTAAAAATGACCTCGCATTGCATGGAGTTTAACTCCAAATTTAATTTCTTCTCATTGTTATAAAATTCTTTTTTTTTTCCTACAAAATTTTTGTCTATAGAATTTGAGGAAAGTCAAAAGCAATAGATTTCTTGTATCCGCAGGTAATACGCACCCCGCTGATATTTACTCGCGGATACTGTATTTCTGTGCACAATACATTATGCATTGCACTAGTAAACAAAATATTAAACAAAGCAGTATATACACTGATAAAATAAATTAAGAGAATTTTCATATTTCATCTACGATCTCCAGAACTACTGGACAGATTTTAATAAAATATGTTATGAATATAGGTTGATATAATACAAACAAAATAAACATTCAGCAGTTATAATAGATACACATGTTCGTGTGTAACACTCGTGGGAGTCTGAATGTCTGAAACAGCGTTTGCAGAAGACACAAATGAAATGGGTAATAAAAGGTATGATCCTCTCTTACAGCCATACAGGCCTCGCTGCGTGATGTCATACCGGAAATAAGGCAGTTTTTCAGCGCCTGTGGCAAATGGTCCAATCATTCAGCAACGCAGTTTTCAGTTCCTAGATTGTTCTCGAAGGGGGTTGCGAGTTGCAATTGCCCTCCCCAGAGCGTCCCAGACACGCTCTATCGGATTGAGGTCCGGAGACCTAGCTGGCCAATCCCTCCGGCTAATATCCTGACTCTCGAGAAATTCGTCCACCAGAAGAGCTCTATGTGGCTTCGCGTTATCGTCCGTTAAGATGAACTCGGGGCCCACTGCACCCCGGAAAAGACGAACATAGGGCTCCAAGACCTCATCCCTATACCTCATACCAGTCACAGATCCTATGTCAAAGACGTGGAGAGGTGTGCGGTCATCCAACATGATGCCTGCCCAGACCATTACACCGCCATAATTGCTGATTTCGCGAACATTGGAGGGTAGATAACTGGTCCTTATCTCTCTCCATATGAAAGTACGGCGAGAATCGGTGTTTATGCTAAAACGGGACTCATCGGTGAACAGAACGGTCGCCCATTGCCCCGTACTCCAATCACTATGCTGCCTGCACCATGCTAATCGGACTCTCCTGTCCGTAGACGAGAGCGGAACACAAACAGCCGGTCTTCCGGCAAACAACCCTCTCTCATTCAGTCTTTTGGAAACAGTCACCCTTGTTACACGGGTGTCTGTGGCTGCATACAGGTCCCGAGAGAGCTGAGAAGCTGTAGCCCCTCTGTTACGCCTCGCTAAAATGGACAAATAGCGATCTTCTCTGGCCGTCGTAGCTCTTGGACGACCTTGCCCAGGCTTTCTCGCGATGGTCGCTGGGCGTTAAACTAAATTCTCTGCATATCTGGACTTGCGATTGGCCTGCCTCTGGCCTCCCCACAATTCGCCACCTCATTCCATCATCGAAACGCTGGTGGTTACTCATTTTTACCGTTCCGATGTGAATTTAACCGATTGCTGCAAAATAACATCAAGAAATTCCCCGAGGTGGGCTAGCGAACGCAATTCGTCTTACCTTCCACGCGCTTATAAAGCCTGTTTTTCTGCTGGCTCCGCCTACACACACGTGTGCGCTTACGTATTTGCCGTACAGGATTTCCATTTTTATCTAGAAGCAGTGGTTTTTTTCTTTCAGTTCAGTTCTTTTCATGCAATTCGATAAAATATGCAAATTCTCTTAATTTATTTCACCAGTGTATATACTGCTTTGCCTATTAGACTCTTTCTAGCAACTATGAAGTTAAGAGTTTCTGGCACTTTAGCACAATCAACAAAAGGCGAGTTAAAATTGTTTGCACGGCATAGCGTAAAATAGTATTTCGTAAGATAGTAGAAATAAAAATAACTCATTTAAGAGTATGAATACCTGAACACCAAGCAACTATTTTCTAAGCACTACTAACGTCACTAAGTCTTTTGACTCTTATTGTGGTAAATAAAAACTTAAAGATTGGAACAACTGCAATAACATGCTACTGAAAGAAATGGATTAAATGCTGCAAACAAGAGTGGAAGCAAATTGGAAAAGAAGTGTAGTTATCAAAGCCGCGCCTAGGCACTTTCTCACCTGAGGCAAAGACGTAAACGCGCGCCCATCTGTATCATCTAATTAATTGTGTTTTGTGCACTTTCATATGAATTATTTTAAGCGATGATTCTTCAGGTATTACAACACATTAATTGTACCTTTATATGTTCATAAAAATTACACCAATGATGATTTCCAGCTTCAAAATGAAAACGTTAAAAAAAGTATTTTCTCCATTTATTACTGTAATTAGAATAAAAATCCTATATTGATTTGAAAATCTGAATACTTTATAAGGTATTTCTCCCGCCTTCTTAACATGTCTTCGTGGTGGAGTGGTCAGCAAGCTGGGCGCATATTGAGAGGTTCGTGATTCGAGTCCCGGCGAGGCCATTGCTCATTTTTCATCTCTTCTGCTTCGAAATGACCTGACGTCTCTCCGGTGGCTCCCGAACTAAAAAAAGGTGGTGGATGATGATTTTCCACGTCCAAAATTTGGCAACTGGGTCCCCTAATTACGGGTCGCCCTTTAAAAGGGGTAGTATATAAGGTATTTCTTCCGCTTTCTTAGCATGCCTTCGTGGTGTAGTGGTCAACACGCTCGATGCATATTCGAGAGTCCGTGGTTCGAGTTCCGGCGAGGCCATTACTGATTTTTCATCTCTTCTGCTCCGAAATAACCTAACGTCTCTATGATGGCTCCCGAACTAAAAAAAAGTGGTGGATGATGATTCTCCACGTCCAAGATTTGGCGACTGGGTCCCCTAATCACGAGTCGCCCTTTAAAAGGGGGAGTATATAAGGTATTTCTTCCGCCTTCTTAACATGCCTTCGTGGTGGAGTGGTCAGCAAGCTGGGCGCATATTGAGAGGTTCGTGATTCGAGTCCCGGCGAGAGTATTGCTCCTTTTTCATCTCTCCTGCTTTCAAAAAATACCTAATGTCTCTACAATGGCGCCCGAACGAAAAAAGGTGGTGGATGATGATTCTTCACCACCAGGATTTGACGATTGGGTCCCCTAATCACCGGTCGCTCTTTAAAAAGGGAGTATATAAGGTATTTCTCCCGCCTTTGTAGCATGCCTTCGTGGTGTAGTGGTCAACACGCTCGGCGCGTATTCGAGAGGTCCGTGGCTCTAGTCCCGGCGAAAGCTTTGCTCATTTTTAATGTCTCCTGCTACGAAATAACCTAATGTCTCTACAATTTAATCCCTGTCGTATAGATAAAATAGCTATGTTTGAAATTGTTTATTGACCAAGTGAAGATCTTAGGCAACATTTTTTTATAAAAATCTTTTTTAACAACTAGCGCAACAGTAACTGGCCAAAAATATTCTTAACGAAACTTCTGAAATCGGATACTATTTAACTAAACCGTATTTTTGAATTATCTGTTGAGAAAACGCAGTTCTTTTAGTATTCGGAATTATTAAAAGATTATGGTTTTAAAAAACATGCATTCCTGGGGAAATTTCTTAAGCATTTATATCATTTGGATATTGTAGTATGAAGTTACAAGGTGTTTCTTTTAAAGTAAATAAGTAGAAGGGCATTAATTTTTTAACGAGTTGGAAAATCTAAATGTATGAGTTCAGTTTTTCAAATCTCTGTTTCATTTGTCAGATCAAATTCTTTCTTTTCTACAATGAAAAAAAAATTTTTTCTCTGAAGAATGAATTCTCTTATTAAATGCTTTCTACGAATCTGACTTGATCCGTCTTCACTTATCATCTTCGTTTTGCTTTAGGTTCAGCTTTAGAGCTAAATTTTCTTATTTCTCAAAAATATTTGAAGAAATATTTAGTCTCATCTGTCGTAAATAAAATGATAATTTCTCTTTTAAGTTTAGTTAATTCAGTAGAGCAAAGCGTAAGCGGACTATATGCATAAAGAAAGGGAGGTTTTCGTGAAAACCTTTCCAAGAAGAAATGGCCCACATTTACATTAAGCATGGTTGAAACCACAAACTAATAATAATAGTAATAACCTGTGCAACCAAGTACCTTCATCAGGTTTGAAACCAAATTCAAACTCAATTAATTACAAATGCAGTTTCAATATACCTTTCTCATTTTTTGTCGAAAAGCTTTGTTTGAAAAAGTTTTGTTTTTGTTTAAGCTTTGTTTTAACTATTTGTTTTGTTTTGTTGTTGTTTGTTTTGTTTGTTGTTTTAAGTACCAATATGCAATTACTGTGTAAGGTATTTCTCACGCCTTTTTCGAATGCCTTCGTGGCGTGGTGGCCAGTTCGCTCGGCGCGTATTCGAGAGGTCCATGGTTCGAGTCCCGGCGAGGGCATTATTTATTTCTCACATGTCCTGCTTTCAAAAAATACCTAATGTCTCTACAGTGGCGCCCGAACTAAAAAAGGTGATGCATGATGATTCTCTACCACCAGGATTTGGCGATTAGTGTCCCCCAATAGCTCTTTAAAAGGGGGAGTATATAAGGTATTTCTTCCGCCTTCTTAGCATGCCTTCCTGATGTAATAACCAGCACACTCGGCGCGTATTCGAGAGGTACAAGGTTCGACTCCCGGCGAGGGCATTGCTCATTTTTGACGTCTCCTACTTAAAAAAGATCCCTACAAGCTTTCCAGAGAGGTTAAAAAAAATCTCATTTCAAAACTGAGATTCGTTTTCAAATTTCAAAAATTTTCCCTTTTCTTCTTTTTTTTGTGAGGGGAGGATAAATGGAAGTTTTCTTTTCCTCCTCCTTAGATTTCTCTACGATGCTTTCGTGTTACCTTCGTGGTGTAGAGGTCAATACGCTTAATGCCTATTCGAGAGGTCTGTGGTTCAAGTCCCGGTTAGGGCATTGCTTATTTATCCCATCTCCTGCTTTCAAGAAATACTTAATGTGTCTACAACTTGACTATTCTCTAGCAACCGTAGCTTTTACCAAATAAAAGGGATTATTTTTACTTGCTTGTACGATGTAAAGGAAGTATTGTAATCGAGAAAAATTTCGGGTATCATGTTTCAACGAAAATATCCATTTTAACCGCTCTCGAATCTATTTCACTGATGTTACTGCGTGAAAGCTGTACATACGAACAGAATAAACAACTCGTTTCTCCAAACGAATTGTTAAATGAGTTTAAAATGGATTCAGAAAAGATTTTTATGATATCTGTACGTATGTGTGCATCTCCCATAACTCAAAAACGAATAGCCTGAGAACGTTGAAATTTTCCCTTTTTGTTTGCAATCGACTGCACCAAACGTATATACACTGACTACCAATAAATATTTGGACACCTATGCAAATGACGATATCTGCGGCCCTAAGGTACGTCACGGAATCCGCCGGTACCTATCGTGTAGGAAACAGCATCGGCTTTAGTCGCATACAAGATGCCTCGCAGTTCGGAGCTCTCTGATTTCGAGAAATGTATAATTATCGGGTATCACAAATGTGGCCGATCCTTAAGGGACATATCTAGCGATCTGAAGTACCCAAAATCGACAGTGGCCTATGTGGTTAAAGAAGTGGAAGGTGAGCGGTGATTGTCGGAATGTGCCCCGAGTCGGCAGACCAACGAAACTGGGAGATAGAGACCGACGAGTGCTATCTAGAGAAATTCGGAAGAACCGCACCCAACCGATGGCCCTCATCCGCGAGGAGTTTCAACAGGCATCCGGGAGTATTGTTTCAATGAATACCATCCGTAAGGAAGCACATCTGCTTGTTTTTCATGGTCGTGCTGCTGCCCATAAGCCTTTGATCACAAAGTCCAACCTCGCTGCTCCGTTAATGTGGTGCAAAGCACATCGAAATTGGACCGTAGATCAGTGAAAACGGGTTCTTTGAAGTGACGAATCAAGGTTCACCCTTTACCGTTCGGATGGCAGGGTCTGGGTCTGGCGTCTACCTGGAGAACGTCTCCTGCCGGAATGCAATGTGCCAACAGTCAAGTTCGGCGGAGGTGGAATTATGGTTTGGGGGTGTTTCTCCTGGTATGGGCTGGGGATTCATGGTATGCTCAACTCCGGTGCCTACTGCACTATTTTGGATGACAATGTGCTTCCTACGTTGTGGCAGTTTTACGGGTCGGACCCCTGTTACTTTCAGGACGACAATGCCAGTTGTCACGTTTCGACGTTAACCAAGACTTGGTAGGGTGCCAATGGAGTTCATCGAATGGACTGGCCTGCCCAGAGTCCAGACCTGAACCCTATCAAGAACCTCTGGGACGAGCTGCATCGCCGAATTCAGGGTTGTACTACCCGTGCAAAATCGGTGAAGGAACTTCTATGTCTTCTCCAAGCCGAGTGGCAGAAAATAAAAAGACTTGTGGAAAGTATGCCCCGGAGGGTCCACGCTGTAACTACCTCTCGTGAAGGCTCTACCAACTATTGATTTTGAATAAAGTTAGTTTTTCTTTTCTATCACAGGTGTCCAAATACTTACTGGTAGTCAGTGTATATTACATATATAATACGATACAATAATTGCTTAGTTTTTTGGTTGCATTTTCGATTTAACTATTACTTTTAAATTTTAATAATTCCATTTTAAATATTCTAATGGGTTAATTCAATTCATAGAGTTCTAACCACTATTTTCAAATGTGATAATATATTCAATAATCTAATAAAAAATAAATTATTATTTGGTTACTTTGCAGCTTAGCGCAAGTACTAGGCAATTACTTATATTACCTTGTTTACTTATACGTGTATGCGTATGTGTGCAATATGACACTAACAATACACACCTAACGTATATATATATATATATATATACCCACTCTGTTACCAGGCTCGATGAGCTCAGTTTTTTTATTCTTAGATGTTGGTAAATTGTGCATATTTTGCTTTGAAAGTGATTGAACTATATCGTTCTTATGTTCCGGTTAGGGTATTTATGTTGATTTACATGCAATAACCGTATAATTGTCCACAATTTAAAATTTGTTTAAGTGGTACTAAGCCAAACGAGGCTGCCGTTTGTTTACATTTAAAACTCCTAGTTGAATAGTGAATTAAGTCAGTTTGTGCATCAATTTCAGTATCTTTTTGATCAGTGGGACCAATACTAAACTTTCAATTGTGTGCACCGAAAAATCTGTCTTTCTGCCCCCTGGACGTTTGTTTTTGCGTTCAAATCGCAATCAAAATTTTAATCGCAAAAAATATTTTTATTCAACTGTTTTTAACTATATTTGGTGGTTTAGGTTTTTCTGCATTTTAAAATTTTTAATGAAGATGTTTTTTGGGTATTTTTGCCTTCCCGCGAAGAGAGAACTGAATTAATTGAATGACAAATACATCTCTAATGAAATTCGAGGAAATAAGTTTAAATGAAATGCAGCAAAAAATGCGTATAATTTAATAGACCATACAAGGAAGTCATGTGGTATCCACAACAGATTTTTATAACACAATTTTTGTTAATATTTTTTGCTTTTTTATCGTACTATTCCCTTAGAGCGGAGTCTGTTAAAAATGCTCCACCTTTCTTTCCACCCATTGTTGCCAAATATAAAATTATGAAATAATAGTAGAGTTCAAATGACTAAAACAAATTAGTCCTAGATAAACGTTTTCTTTAATTTCAGAATTTTTAAAGGAAGTAAATTTTTCTTTCTAATTTTTTAATCTAGAATATTCTACACATAAATAAAAAATAACAATACAGAACGAAATTAAATCTAAACAGGTTGCATATTACAAATATCATTCAGTATTATAGGAAAAATTTCAGTTTTTGAATACAATCGACGCCACTAAAATTCTATCATGTATGACTCTAAATGGCCCTTGACGTTTATTATGCCATTTAGCACTGCCTCACAATCGTTCCACACTTTGGGTATGGCATCAGGTTTTCGGGTCTATAAAATTGTAACTGCGATTCACAGTGAAATGTCCATACCCAGCATTTCTTATATCCTTTCCAGCAAAAAGTATCTGACGATATAATGCTGCCATCCGCGATATTTTCCTTATAAGGTATTTCTCCCGCCTTCTTAGCGTGCCTTCGTGGTGTAATTGAAAGCATACTCGACGCGTATTCGAGAGGTCCGAAGTTCGAGCCCCGACGAGGGCATTGCACATTTTTCATGTCTCTTGCTTCGAAATAACCTAATGTCTCTACATCCTGAATGGCAGTCATCAATGTTGTAGCACAACGATCGGGAACGGCGACTGATAACCTGCTTTCTTTTTCCCAGCATAAGCCCCCGAATACCCATTGTTCCGGAAGAACACATCCAATGTGGTTTTTTCTTTTTGTGAAAAGACTTTCGTCTGTTTCTACAATTTTGTCGGCTCTCCCAATTTAATTTCTTTTAGGAGACATCAAACTATTTGCACATACCTCCCTCGAGTAGTTATTCCAATTTTACTATCGTAATATGGCTGATTTCTAACTGATGTTGTCAAAATTCAGTCGGCGTCAGTTCCTGACACAGCAGATAGATAAAACGAACGGCATTGAGGAAAGAAAGACATAAGCCTTCAAACCATGTTTTGGTTCTCAATCCTTTTTTTTTTCGCAGCAAAAGCGTACGTAGCGAGCTTTGTTTGAAAAAGCCTAGAGGGAATCATACGCATCAGTTTACTATGTAGTTGATATCCCACTGGTAGTAGGCATCATTTCTAACATCCCCACTACAAAATTGTATATGGTAGACCATACTCTGCCACTACAATATGGTACCATACCACTACAATATGGTAGACCATCATCCAGCTCCAAGTTATTGAATCATCAATCACTTACCCACCAAGTTACCCATCGAAGGGCCCACTAGAAGAGGGTGTCACAGTTATACCAAGAACAAACAAGAGAAAAGAACTAAAAAAGTTTGTCTGGCATACAATCTACCACTATGCAAAAACTGTTTTACATCTTATCACACATAAGTTATGAAAAATAAAAATAATTTCTGTTAATTTTTTTCTTTTATGTGTCAACAATTTAGTACTAATGGGATACATATGTCCCACCATTACCACCCAGTGGGCCATATTTGTCCCAGGCCCCTGGAATCCCCCCTTTTAAAATAAAATGTTTAAAATGATGTCTTTCAATTCTTTCTAATAATTACCAAGAGTACATAAAAAATCAAATCAATTGAAACAAACAAATAAATTGGGACCGAAAGAGTTAAAGCAAAAAATGTACAATTTTACCAACATATAAGAATTAAAAATCAGAGCTTACTGAGCCAGGTGAGAGTGTGGGTATGTAACCTTAAAAAAATTGTAATTATATACACATGTATGTGTAAGATATAACAAAATATGGTGGCTGTTTTAAAAAATAACTTGCGACCTCAAAATTAACATTCCCAATTTGGTGCTCTCCCCCTAAATTCATCCTTTCTCCCAAATTTGAGATCATTCGAAATTACGTAACGTTTTAATGCAGGTATCTTCTGCCTAGTCAAATAATTGTAAACCAAAACTTTCTGTCTAACTTGAACCGAAACTATTAACTTCTGTCATCTTCCTTTGAACTGCTACGTTCTCTTTCGCTTACGCTTTCATGCTGGCAACACGTTTTCCTTCCGCGTTGCTGCTTATTTCCCTGAAATGATGTCGGATCTTTTTATCTGTGCAGATCAAAATTATTTGTAATCAACTAGGATCGAAAAGTAATTTGTCTGCCAAAGAAATAATTTTGGTGTGCCTACAAATAAATATGGTGATTCGCCGAAATTAGTTTTCTCAACGTCTTATTCTTGCCTGTAGATATGGCTGCGTAAGTAATACCCAGCCATATCTACAGGCAAAAGTTAAACGGAACGGATTGATGACTGCGCACTTGTCAGGACTGTGTGTTCGGTGCATACCCTTGGCGAACATATTCGTGAAATACTTTTAAGTCCTGATCTTGAACCGAGAGCTGAATGCAGCTATGTTCTGTGGTAGAAAACTGTGGTTAAGTGGTAGAATAACTGCACTTAAGAAGGATTTAAAATCATCTTTTATTAAACCACAGTTATATACAGCCACTTCCCAACTCGGGAGGGATACAGAAAATAATGACCGCACTTCGGTCTAAACTGAACAATCAAATAATTTAAATAGAAATTAAGTAGTCGTTGCTCACAGAGCTATAAACGCGAGGTTGGCCTCTATGCTAAATGGTGCGTAGCAAGATTTAACTAATACTAACGCACTTAGATTTACTTCAATAAATAATAGAGTAATAGAGTAACAGAGCTATGGCTTAGAATTTAAATACTAGCTGGTCAGGCGAAAGTCGAATAGAGCAGCCGTGATCTGAGACTAAAAGCTCTCTCACACTGAGAGGTTCCTACCTACCGCTTAAATAGAAACTTTTCTCCACTTCAAATTAGCATAAAGCTGAAACGCGCGCTTATTCTAACGGGAAATTGAACTAAAAACAGATAGGAAAGGCAAATTAAAATAAAACTTTGTTAGTTTAAACTAAAACTTTACACACTTAGCAGTATATAACAAAAGGTGACCGCTGTTTTAAAAACTAATTGGCAATCTCAAAATTAACATGCCAAATTTGGTGCTTTCCCCCTAACTTCATCTGTTCTCCCAAATTCGAGATCATTCGAAATTACGTAACGTTTCTTGAAAAATGGCAACTAAAAGTAAAACTGACCAATCATAGCTTTAGATTCGTATTTGCATCTGAGCAGTATAAATTCTGCTTCATGAGGAATTACGTCTCTTTTTTCCTGACTTCTGCCCTGCAAGCATATCTGCGCCGTTTATGCTTTCCTGCCTGAAATGACGTAGCATTTTTTTATCTGGCTATATAAGAAATTATCGTATCGTAATTGCTATGATTAAAGAGTATATTGTGTACAAGAAATTGTTCTAGTGTGCCTGCAAAACTGCAAATAAAGGTGTTAATTGGCTGAATTTAGTTTGGTATCAACTCTGTTTTCTCGCCTTACCACTCTGGACTGACTGCAACATAAAAGAAGGGCGCACGATTAGATGTTATAGCAGTCTCATATGTATAATTACAACTTTCTACGGCTAATATTTTTGAGTAATGTGAGATACATACATACATACGTTCAGCGTCACAAAAAAATCCCTGCTGAATCCCTTTTAAATCAATAATTTTGAAAAAAAGTATCAATTATTCTGTCGGTACGTACAGATCTCACTAAACAAATCGCTCAAATGGTCGAAATGGAGATTAAAATGTTTAGCGATTGCACAACTACCGTGACTTTGTACAAGGAAGTAAAAAATAGAAGAATGCTTTTTTCAAAATTGGCAACGACAGCAGAAATTCTGAAGATGTATCTATCACTCGTGTTAAGATTATTATTGTATTTAGCATGGATATGAAAATTTGGGAATTAACTAATGATGAAACATCTCCCATGCAATTTCTTCAGAAACGAGAAGTTATTCATTCTGAAGAAAGTTCGCGGAAAACCATAAAATGAAGTTCTACTTCAATTCGAAGAAAGCACCGAAATGGGGAAGCGAAGATATGATGTGTCGAGGAAAAAAAAGGAGGTTTCGTTCTGAAAACTGGTTTAAACCGTTTGTTAAAATAGGTGGCATTGGTAGTATTGTCGAAGTTGAAGAAAGTCTGTTTTCGCGTGGAAAAAACAACGTTGCTTGTGTCCTCCCACTCCAGTGGATGAATGGCGGGATTTGCCGAGAACGAGAGACTATTTTTTAGTTGCTGTGCCAGAACTTTGCTTAAAGTTGTTGAAGAAATTATTATTTATGGCACTATAGTATACTTGGACTGTTATAAAGGGTATAACACTAGAGAATAAAAAAAGCCGAATTTGAAACATTTCTGCGTTAGCCATAAATATAATTTTATCGATACCGATACCGGTGCAAACTTTTACATTTACACTGCAGAAGAGGACTGTTGACCCTACGGCTATAAAATCCGCCTCACAGCTTTATTGTCCTCCTTGCAGAAGCGATCTAATGCTGGCAGAACAGACTGCTAGAAACACATGATGAAAAAGAAATTCACGAGGCTATTTACAGCGATGCGTAAGTCCTCGTGGTAATCACCGACTAAAGGAGATCACCGACGGTCCTGTGTTCAGATACAGATTACTGGTTGTAAGTTTAGGACTTAACAATCACAGTTACAGTATTACCGTCTAGGACACATGAAACTGCATTACAGATATATGACGTAACATTTAGAATACTTATCATATATTACACCACTCTTTCAGGCTAACTTCACAAAGCGCTATTAAACAATGCATTGTAGGTGCTAGTAATATCACTTACTCTATTGCATTAAGCAATTATGATAATAGAATTGAACAAGGTAATAATTATAATACAACTGAAGCGAAGACTGAATTCCGTTATAACAACGAGCAGCAAAACGAAACAAGGGTTATACGTAGATGCAGAGCGTATATAAATGCAATAACAACTTAACACACACAAAAAAAGATAACATGTCAGACATGTCAGACAACATGCAGGTACTATTGAAGGAGGTAGTTATACTACTAATGAAACTTTGTGTGATGAGGCTTAGTGTTGTGCTTCTGCTTCGCAGAGTGTCATTAGTCTTACAAATCATAGAGACTTATGATGTTCTGAGAAAAGGGTGTGCATAGCTACTTGGTTAATTTCTGATCGAGCAAGATGCCGTATGCTAGGTTGCCCTGTTTTGCCCACTTACAGCTGAGAGTTTTTTGTTGCACAGTACATAAGTTTTCTCAGCTTTACTCTGGCTATGTTATTCTTAATCATTCTTAATTGTTGTCCGCCCATTGGGGCCGAAACTGTTGACTTGGTTTATTTTGATAAAGATGAGCAGTGTCGGGGCAAGGGAAGAGATAGTGATCCGAGTTACCCACTTCTCCACAGCCACAGGTATCTGTTTCACTTAGGTGGAAGCGATCTACATAAGACTTAAAAGGGCCATGGCCTGTGAAGTAGTGGGTTAATTCATCAATACGGACTGAGTGCTTCCCCCACTTTCGGAAAAAATTCATATGTTCCTCTGCCTGTTGTTTCTGTTTCCCACCTCTGTTGCCACTGTGCAATGGCCTATTGATGTGCGACTATTTTAAGTTGGGAGACTGGAAATTTCATTGGATGTTCAAGTAGAGCCACATCATTTGCTCACGACTTCGCTGCCCTGTCTGCTTCTTCATTGCCTTTATTACACTGGTGCAAACTATTGAATGATGGGGGGGGGCAATGCGAAATAAACTTCAACGCCGTACTGACCGTAACCAATTATATTCTTATTTAACGATTAAGCACTACCAGGCAGTACAATCCTTGGACAGGAAGCCAAACTTACAACTAAGGCATGAATGCAGCAATAAACATTACATTACAATAACAAACAACATAAACAATAATTGCAATGAGTAACTTAAAACAAATCAAATACTAAATATATATCAAATCAAATACCAACTCAGAATCAAAAAGGATCATGGTCTTATACTATTTACATTATATACACTACGTACTATGGCCACAGTAAGGGGCTATCCTTAAAGTAAGGAGTCATCCTGTCGTAATAAACAACTTTAGGCTTAGTTCGATGACTTACGGATCCGAACCACGTCGTTCAGCCTGTTTAGGACTGTGTCATGACCAGCTCAAGGTGACTGTAGTTTCGGACAGACTCCTTTTCGTCGAATCGGATTCCACAACTACACCTTGTCTGCTTCGTTGAATCGATGTCCAGTAGCTCTCGTGTCTTAGCAGATCTTCTCCGTCGCCAAGTTCACTCGCTCTCGTGCGAAATTGTGCATCACTTCAAACCGAGCCTGGAGATCTTGGATGTATTCCTCAGGCGATGAAGGCGCATCCGGAGGGCGACCAAGCAAGAGATCACAAGGCAGACAAAGGTCACGACTGAAGAGTATATGAGATAGGGAATATGGAATATCCGGTTGTCTCGTGGACAGCACTGCGGTAAGCTAGTAAAAACAGTAGTAACTTCTTGTCCCAGTCCTGTTGGTTTCTGGAAACCACTAATGAGAGGCTTTAAGGATGGTTCCATTAACCCTCTCTACCATGCCGTCCGACATTCAATCTTTCCACCACATCATCTGATTGTGGATGATAACTAGTAGTAGTGTGTTTAGTGACACACAATTTTTTATAAACCTCCATTATGGCTTGAGAAATAAAATTTAAGCTACGAAAACTACAAATTTTGTTAATTAAATTAGCATATTTCACAAACTAATTAAGTTATCGACTTGAAAGTAATTTTAAATTAAAGTGCAAATCTTTCTGTTTCTTCTAAGGTAATTATAATTATATAAACTCAAATTAAGTATTTTAAAATCCAGATTATAACATGAAAAACACACCCCATTTCCATTGTCTGCTGCCAGTCGCGTTCCGAAAACGAAAGTTACGAACTTACTACCTTAAGTATAAAACTTTAATTAAAGGTAAACCAAATTAACACAAAAATTAAATAAAATACACATTGTGTAGCATAATTGAATTAATTAATTAATTAGCTTAATTTCGCTACGTTTCATCAAATGCACAACTTTGCTCATACGAGTATCAGGACAACTGTAAAACAGATGACTGAAACTATTTTCTGCCAAGTACGAAGAAAGAAATTTGTGAGTGGTTGCATTAATTGTCAAAGGAGGAAAGTCAACAGACATACAAAATCTAAACTAGCCTAGTTCCAAGCACCAGATGCTAGGTTCAGTGTTATGCATGTTGACTTGATTGGGCCGTTACCACCATCCGATGATAAGATGTATTGTTTGACATGTATTGACAGTTTTTCCTGTTGGGCCAAAGTAGTTCCTTTACCAGATATCACAGCAGCAATGGCAGCCAAAGCGGTTTACGAACATTGGATTAACAGATTTGGTAAGCCAGGTTCCATAATTTTCAATTAAGGAAGACAATTTAAGGCGGAGCTTTTCGGAAACCTTGCAAAAATATGTGGTGCTTAAAGTTTTACATACCACTTCATACTACTCACAATGCAGTGGGAAAGTAGTTTTTCCACAGAACTTCAAAAACTGCAATAAAGGCTCACAGCAACATTAGATAGACTGAAATCTTACCATCTATTCTTCTAGTATTAAGAACTGCAATAAATCTTGATACTAATCACTCTGTAACTCAGATGGTGTATGGTACGCATATAAGGTTACCAAGTGAGTTTTTAGATCAACCTACCACTAAATTTGAACCTGAATCATTTGTAACAAATTTTCAAACTTTTATGAATCAGCTTTAATCAGTTGAATTATCTACTAACAAACAAAAAATAACAAATATTTTTGCATAAATAATTATAAAATGTTTGTGCATTAAGTCTCGAAATTCTGTTCTCATGTGTTTGTGACAATTGATCGCGTGAAAAAAGCATTTGAACCACCGTATGAGGGACCATTTTTTGTGGTGGAAGAAATATAAAAAGTATTTCTCAGTTTTAATTAAGGGCAGACAATTTAAGATCTCAGTTGACAGACTGAAACCAGCTTATGTGTTAGTTTCGGTCAAAATACCAGAAACAGTGACCGAGAATAAACAACCAGTTCAGATTTTAAATGACAAAAATTCTGATACTGCACCCAATACCAAACTTATTACTCGACATGGTAAACAACTCAAAAGCCTGTTACAGACTAATGTTTTGTATACTTTGGTGCACTTCATTAATGATGTTGTATATAAAATTCAGAGAAAATAGTTATTTTTCTTTCAGATGTTATACAAAATCTGTTGGCTTGATATAAGTTTGTTTTGTTTAACCCTGTTTTAAATATTCTAGGATAACTATATGATTTAATGAATATTTTGTGCTTACTGAAGCTTACAGCCCCCGCGATAAATCGCCAATGATAGTTGAAAACGGTGGCCAAATCATTAATTCCGAATTGTTGCGGTTTCCTTGAGTCACATGTTGTTTATCGTGAATTCTGAGTTGCTGCAGTTTTTTCACACTTTTTCTGGTGTTTTTTATCGTGAATTTTGAATTGCTTATCGTATTATATTAATTAATATTTTTGGAACAAAAATATTGATGTACTATTTTCAATTTACCGAGGAGTGAAGAGGATTCTATAGTTTTCTTTCAAGAAAGAGGTATTTTGCCTGGTAATCGAACCTGTGAAAATGGTCACAAAATGAAACTCTACATCGATGCAAATATACTGCTTTGCAACGTGAAGAATCGCAAACTCGATCCGATAATTGGCTTACTGGACCGAGAATTCCATTTGCAGCAGGGCTGAAGACCAAATTTCAATTAAGTGGCGCGAAAAGCAACTAAATATCAGAGATAAAACTACGATTGACTGGAATACTTTCATGGGAGAAGCACGTTGTTCGAATCTCCTCGAACAGCCTAAAAAAACGAATAGACGGTTTTGAGAAAATAGTTGAAATCGATGAAAGCCTATTCCCTTTCAACGAAAAAACAACGAAAGGAGGATTTTACCCAAGCAGTGGATATTCGGCGGGATGTGCCGTGAAACTGGCGTATGTTTAGTAGTTCGGGTAGTGAATAGAAAAGCAAGCACGCTGATGGCGAAGATAGTCGAATTCGTAGAATCGAAGGATCTATAATTAGTCAGACTGTTGGCATGCTTATAAAACTGAATATCTTGAAAAAGCAGGTTACTGTCATATGACTGTAAACCATAAATACCACTTTTTGGATCCGACTACAGCCATACACGCGCAAAATAGCCAAAGACTTTGGGGTTTTGAGAAGTGGCGAAATAGAAAACAGAAGCACTGCTCGCCATCCTTTTCAATCATACCTAGCAGAGTTTATGTGGACATTAGAACAACAAAATACATTCGATAACATATTAAAAGCAATTGCTGAAATATGGCCGCCCCGATCTTAACTTTTTCAGCAAGGCGTCAAGAGCACCGTAAACTTCCGTAAGTACCGAATATTTTTTTATTGTATCAAAATTAATTGTGCAATGTCTAAGTTCGTAACTGTTTGGTTACATTAGGATTATGCAGTATATATGTATGTACACTGCGCAAAAAAAAAAGGGGGGACACTTCTATATCTCCAGTTCTACTGGGCCGATTGACGAAATTCAAATTGCGCTTTCCATGTCTCGAAAGCGCGCCTTAGGATATATATTACATATATATATATAGCTTTGTTCTAATATAGGTATTTTGGCACAAAATCGGACTTTTTCTGAAATAACATACCAATTTTTTTTTCCATATTTCGATTTTTCGACTAAATTAATGCCAAAATAGCAAACAATTCTGTAAAATTTGGTGCGAAATTTACGGAGAAATTCAAAAATTTAACTTGGCGAATTTTTTTTTCCGTTTGCACCAAGAATAATTCACTTGGCAAACTTCTTAATACGTGACAACCTATTTTCCTATCCCTTCCATCGCGCGGGAGCGAAAAAAAGTCACATCGTTCCTATCTTTTTACATTGTGAATGAGCGAAAAAAAGTCACATCGTTCTTACTTTCAAATAATGTTAACAAAGTGCGAAAACCACATTTCCGCTTTTATCGCTTTCAACAAATATGCCGAATTTCAAAACGCGCCAATATATAAATTCACGTATATCTTCAGAAATTTTGAATAAATAGCTCTCATTTTTTGCAGGTATGCTTAGAAACACATCTACTTTAAGATGATTGTGAAAATTTTATTGGTTTATAATTCAAAATTTTTTTCGAAAAATTTATAAAAACTATTTAAAAATACAAATTTTAAAAATAAATAATGAAAAATCGGTAAATTTTATTTGGAATGAACCTAAATTTCGAATTGTATAGAAAGGAATCAAATAAGTTTCATAAAAAAGAGATATTAATAAACACATACCAAATTGAATTAACATGGAAAAGCTAAAATTTTGGCAGCCAATTTTTTAAAACGTACTCGTGCGATTTTTACAAAATTTGGTAGTTTGGCATAATTTGAGTCGTAGAATCGAAATATGGAAAAAAAAGTGGCATGTCATTTCAGAAAAAGTCCGATTTTGTGTCAAAATTCCTATATTAGAACAATGCTATATATAAATCTAATACGTATCCTAAGTCGCACTTTCGAGACATGAAAAACGCAATTTGAATTTCCCCAATGACCCAGTAGAACGGGAGATATAGAACTGTCCCTCCCCCCCCCCTCAGTGTACATTTTAGTAACTGTTCAATACCAGGTTTATAATGATATTTATTCCGTAAAATATTTATGTACTTCGTTTACCTTAAATTATTATATCAGCATATTTTACAATCCTTGATAGAGGTTTGCATAATTCTTTTTTTCTTTTCTAGGCTATCCTTTGATATAGCCCATCCAGATTTTTCACCAAAAAATATCGCCAAGCATGGCGATAAAGGATAGAATGTGGCGATCTATACTAGTGTACGAGAATGTAATACCCCCTGAGACATCATGGAGTAAGCGTACTGCTTTGGAGGTAAGATTTTTGCATTTAATTATGGCTTGAACTAAATCTGTTGTTCGTGATATTGTAATTAAGTATCAGGAGATCTTAAAGGAAAATTTAAGGTGAGAATCTTCAAACAAGCGTAAAAGTTGGAAAAGCCAGGCATTCCAAATAGATATTTTATGTATGAATTAACAAGAGAGTTTGAACGTGTTAGAAGAAGATTTTGATGGATTATGGAAGGATTGTTGAGTTTGTTGTAAAAAATGTAGATATCATGTGCGTTAGTCAGTTAGAAGTCAACCAATGGTAGAATTTGGAGATGCCAAAGTGTGGGGTTGAGAAATCATTTAGGCTAATATCTTGGTTCGCCTGAAGTAAGCTTAATTTACGGAAAATATTTTTCTTAACGTGGGAATTAATTAAGGGTACGATGTCTTGTCATACTGAAGAAGATTTCGGCTTTTCTTCTTCTACTTTAGCACACTGAAATCAACTCGTTAATGAAGAAGCATTAGATTATGTTGAATTGACGTCAAATAAAATTAGTGGGTAGGCAATGTTGTGGAAGTAGACGAATCAAAATTTGGTAAAAGGATAAGTAACAGAGGATATTATGTTGAAGGTCAGTGGGTTTTTGGACGTATAGCGCGCGATTCGGTTAGGTTAGGTTAGGTTAGGTTATTCAATTATGGCAAAGCACACCAGGGCTAGCTGCCTAAAGGAAGGGATGCCTTCGTGGAGGACTTTCTAAGGGAAACTGGCTCGTATACACGTCACACATGGGGAAAACCACGAAAACGCCCATGCAGCCAGCTCGTTCGCGGGATGCAAACCTCGGACCGAACTACCAGTGTTCAGCGTCTTTACCGCTCTGCCGCTGATGGGCTTGCGCGATTCGGAAAAGGTGTTTTTAGTGGCTGTTCATAAGCGAAGTCAAAAAACTAATTGCATTAAGTAAACAATGGATAGAGCCAGGTATTACTATTATTTCGGATTGTTGGAAAGGTTATGCAGAGGCTGTTCGCACATTTTTTGGACGATGTATATTGTATTCACAAAACTAAATTACATAAAATTCTTGTGTTTTAAATGTTCTATTTGACATTCTGAACTGTCTTTCGACACCGCAATTTCCAGGATAATAATGCCTTTTGAAGTGTCAGAAGAAGTATTCTATTCCATTCCTCCCGAACAGCTTTCCAGAGTCCCGTTAGGGTTTGGAGACAACGTTTGGATAATGCAGTTTTTAAAAGTCCGAAAGCATATAAAAATCCATATTTGACACATCGGGAGATTTAGTAGGGATATCAGTGAAGGATATGGCCTCGATACCAGTTTTTGTTCCATTTCTTTTAGGAAATTTACAGTGGATTTTGATGCGTGACTGCTACCTTTGTCCGGATGGCACTGTGAGTAAAGCGATGGTATTTCATTCAGAAAAATGGGCGATAAAATATGTTCCTGTTAGTATTTGGAGTTAATCTTGACATTTTTTTGCACTCTCTTTATTTTTAACTTGCCATTATAAGAAAAACCAGCAACAATGAATGAATTTTTTCTTCCCTTTTATGATAATAAATGGCTCTTTTTTTGTTACAGTCATTTAAATACACCCACGCTTCATCTATTGTGATAATTGTTTTCCATTTTTCTTTGGATAAGTGTTTCTCATATAGAATTCTGTAGCGTGTCCCGCGTCGAGCGATATGCTTCGGAAGAAGACGATGCACATTGTGTGTTTTCGCTTTCTTAAGATTTAAATCAACGTTTATCATTTTGCTTACGGTGGACACTGAGCTTTAATGATTTTGCAACTGTCCTTTGACTAGGGGGATTTTCTTTTAACATTAAACAACGTACCTTTGCAATAGTCGAAGATGTCCGTTTTTTCCTCGGATACTTGTTTGGAATTTTTGTCCCACTCGAGGCTCCAATTTAACGTTTTTTTTTTCCTTACTTGTTGATGATATTACCTATCGACGCTTTAGCTATCACAAAACAATGACTCTCACATCGTTTTTGGATAACGGAGTATGCATGTTTCTCTTCGGAAAGAACGTAAATGTAGCCTTCGAACCACTGCTTTGTTAAATTCGCCATTTTGAATAAAAACAAAACTTTCAAGCCCCAGATGATAATTTTGACTTTTAAAAACATAGTACAATTGCAATTACTTCTTTTGCAGCAAACGATTTTTTATTACCGCTTACCGAAATCGTCTAAAAAATGTGCAAACAGCCTCTGTAAGCACAGTGGGTTGACTAAGGAAGGATTTAATCATTTAATTGTTGATCATTCACTTAATTTTGTTGACCCAAGTATGGACGCTCACACCAATACAGTCGAAAGCATGTGGAGGCACGTAAAAACACGTTTTGCAACATATAATAAGCAAACTGATGCGTTTTTCTACTTGGCTATATTGTTGCGTTATACGGGTTCGTGGATTTGAGAGTATCCGATGAAAACACGATGCAGAACAATAAAAAGCACAATTTATTTACAGGAATCACTATTTACAGCACAGTTCCAAAATCACCTTTAAAAGCGTCGAAAATCTACAATAAATACGCTGAAACAATCAGCAACACAGCTTCAGGCTGTAACTGTAAAGGTAGCTTCACGGCAACACTAAACTTATAATAAACACCGTGGAACAATCACCAATACACTGTCAAGCTATACTGTAAAGATAGCTTCACGGCAAAGCACTATCTCGATTGCTTTCCGTTCACAAAACTCTCGCGTAGCTTAGCAGCTATTCTCACAATAATCACAACGCTCACAGTACTTCACAATACTTCACAATCTCTTCGCAACTAACTGCTCTCAGAAACGCAAGGGTTTATATAGCTTTTCTTTAAGTTCGACACGTTTCGAGAAATATCTCGACAGGAAGTTATTCTAGAAGCTTCCCGATTGGACCATGGGATATCGCCAATTTGGTCGCCAAATGGGCGATAAAGTCGCCAATCTGGCAACCCTACCATACACTATTTTATGGCAACCCTAGTGCTATGCCGGAAAGCTTACATACAGGCGCAACCGCCGAATTTTTCGTAACACTGCCCCCTCCCAAGGACTGCACGTCCCGGGCAGTACAATCCCTGGCTGGGAGCCAAAAAGAAATAATCGAAAAAGCTACAAAACAAATAAATTACAATAATAACAAAATTTGCAAATATTTACAGTATTTACAAATAACAAAAACATTTACACTAATTACAAAGATCTATGTACAAGCAACTATGCATAAATCATACAATTAAACATAAAAACATTACGAAATACGGGGTACCCATAACAAAAATAACTATCACTAATTACTATGGCCATAGTATGGAGCTAACCTATCATAATGTACAATCTTAGGTTTGGAATTGGGAGACTTACGGATCCGTATTACGACGTCATTCAGTCTGTTGAGGACTGTGTAGGGACCTTCCCAATGCGATTGCAGTTTGGGAGAAATGCCCTTACGACGGCTCGGATTCCACAGCCAAACCTTGTCGTTTTCCTGGAACTTATGTTCGGTCGCTCTTGCGTCGTACCTCTTCTTCATCCTGTCCGTCGAGATGTTAATTCGCTCTCGAGCAAACCTGTGCATCGTTTCCAACCGGGCTTGGAGATCTTGAACGTACTCCTCAGGAGAGGACTGTAGATCCGGAGGACGGCCGAAAAGCAGGTCACTCGGAAGACGGAGATCACGACCGAAGAGCATTTGAGAAGGGGAATAGCCGGTACTCTCGTGGACGGCACTACGGTAAGCAAGCAGGAACAGGGGCAGCTTACGATCCCAGTCTTCTTGGTTCTTGGAAACCATAAGCGATAGGTGGTTCAAGATTGTGCGGTTAAATCTCTCCACCATGCCGTCAGACTGCGGATGTAACGGGGTGGTCTGTGTTTTCTTTATTTCCAATAAGTCGCACAGTCCTTTGAACACAGCCGAAGTGAAGTTCCTGCCTTGGTCGGTATGAATCTGGAGGGGAGTTCCAAATCTAGATACCCAATTCTGCAACAGGACTTCAGCCGTAGTGACAGCCTCTTGGTCTGGAATTGGATATGCTTCAGGCCACTTCGTAAAATAATCCATGACAACTAGAATGTATCTGTTGCCATCTTTAGTCCATGGCAGAGGTCCCAGTATATCAAGGGCAATTCGCTCGAAAGGCGCTCCAACGTTGTATCGCTGCATTCTTCCGCGACAGCGTTCCTTTGGTCCTTTCTTGGCTGCACAGGCATCGCAAGACCGGCACCATTTCTCAACGTCGTTTCTTGCGGAACTCCAAAAGAAGCGCTCTCGAACTTTGTTTAATGTCTTCATATAGCCGAAATGCCCTCCTGTTGGGCTGCTGTGTATTTCTTTCAGGACATCAGGTATTCGGTTTTGAGGAAGCAGCAGCTGCCATCTTTTATTAGTTCCATCGTCGCTTTCCCACAGTCGATATAAGACTCCATTTCGAAGGTGAAGTGAGTCCCAGAGAGCCCAGTACCTTTTAGTCATAGGACTGAAGATGGAAACGTCCTGCCACTTGGGTTTCGTAGCCGATGATTCCTTCAGCTCTATTATTGGCTTAATGTTAGGATCCGCCAACTGGTCTTCTCTAACTTTTTCATGACTCCACGGATCTGGCTCCGATGCTGTTGAAGATGTTACTTGTCGGATGCTAGGATTCGCCAAACCATACTTAGCTTGTGCTCTTGAACAATACCCGCAATGCGCAGGACAAGGCTTCCTAGATAAAGCATCCGCATTTCCATGGGAGGAGCCTTTACGATGTTTTATTTCAAAGTCATATTCCTGGAGTCTTTGAATCCATCTGGCTATCTGTCCTTCAGGATTTTTGAAATTCAATAGCCAAGTTAGGGAAGCATGATCGGTGCGGAGCAAGAATTTTCTGCCATAGAGATAATGATGGAAATGCTCTATGGCTTTTACGATAGCGAGCAATTCTTTCCGAGTGACGCAATAATTCCTTTCCGGTTTTGACAAGCACTTACTCCAATAGGCTATCACTCGCTCTTCACCGTCAATCATCTGGGAAAGGACAGCTCCAACACTTTCGTTGCTTGCATCCGTATCAAGTATGAATTGTTTGTCGATCTGGGGATATGCGAGCACAGGCGTGGATGTTAATGCCGTCTTCAGCTCATTAAAAGATTTTTCGCATTCCTCAGTCCACACGAATTTCTGTTTATTTTCCGTTAATCTATGCAGAGGTCTTGCGATGTTGGAGAACCCCTTTACAAATCTTCTGTAATAAGTGCAGAGTCCCAGGAAGCTCCGAAGTTGATGAACATCCACAGGGCGTTCCCAGTCCTTGACTGCCAAAACTTTCTCTGGATCCGTACGGACACCTTCGGCGGAGATGATGTGACCCAGATAGGTGACTTCGCTGCGGAACAGCTTGCATTTAGAAGGACTTAGTTTGAGGTTGGCATCTTTCAATTTTTGGAACACCTTCCTGATGTTTTCTAGATGTTCCTCGAACGTACGGCCCACTATAATGATGTCGTCAAGGTAAACCAGACAGGACTCGTAAGATAGGCCACGAAGCACTGTTTCCATCAAGCGTTCAAATGTTGCAGGGGCGTTACAGAGTCCAAACGGCATAACTTTAAACTGCCACAGTCCTTGGCCAGTAGTGAACGCAGTTTTCTCTCTATCGTCCGGGTGAATTTCCACTTGCCAGTATCCGCTCTTAAGGTCCAGAGTGGAGAACCATTTGTGTCCTGATAGCGTGTCTAGTGTGTCGTCAATCCTCGGAAGAGGGTAGCTGTCTTTCTTAGTGATATTATTTAGCTTCCGGTAGTCGACACAAAATCTTGTCGAGCCGTCTTTCTTCCGGACGAGAACTATAGGAGATGCCCATGGACTTGTGGATGGCTCGATGATGTCACTTTCTTGCATCTCCTTTAGAAGATTTCCAACCTCTTCCTGCTTTGCGAATGGTAGGCGTCTGGGATGTTGCTTGATCGGTGAGTGATCACCCGTGTCAATTCGATGTTGTGTCAATTTCGTGCGGCCAACATCTCTGGATGTTCGAGAAAATAGATCTTCAAATTCACTAATTGTTTTCTCTGCTGCACATTTCTGTTCGGCGGTTAAGTTTGTTCTCTGCAGCAGTTCATCAATTAATTTCGCTGTTGACTCAGTGGGCATTGCAGGTGGGGCCTTGTAAACGCACGTAACCGGCGTGCAGGTTGCTAGCACTTTACCCTTCTGGATTGTTCTCGGACTATGGCTAACATTCGCCACTCTCACGGGGACGAAATTTTTGGAGAGGTCCACTAATGTAGAGGCGACTAATACATTTCTCGAGCTATTTTCGGGATATTCAATTATTCCAAACTTGAAGCTATTTCTGTTTTCTATGCAGCCGGATATTAGTAATTCTGTCATCGGAGGGATCGTGACGTCCGTTTTCGCTATTACTTGGTGAGCTGAAGGAATATCACTCTTCACTTCAAACACGGGTATATCCTCCCTCGCAGAGTGCATTTCGTTGCGTTTGAAGTCCAGTGTAAAGTCATATTTCCGCAAAAAGTCTAGTCCAAGTATTAATTCGTCCGCGATGTCAGCGACGAATGCCAAGTGCTGGTAAGTCTCATTTCCGAAGGTAATGGTGATGTTAATTTTACCTTCAATGGGGATCTTGTCACCTGTCACTGTCTGTAGAGTCACACAGGGCGGAGTCCAGCGCAAAGTCTCGTTTAGTTCCCGCGCTACGTCTGTTCTGACGATGGTTACGTTGGCTCCCGTATCGATGATCATCTTACAAGGGTGTTTATTCACGTATCCTTCGACGAACAATCCGTTATCTCCGCCGCTCATTGACGAGATCTGAAGAACTTTCAGAGGGGCTACATCTCTGCCTGGCAACCTCCGCCCCGTGAAATTGCCGCATTTTAGTTTCCCTGGTTTTGTTTCACGGGAGCTGCCTCCCGGTCTTGGCTCACGTGACAGTTCCTGCGCAGATGTCCTTCGAGTCCGCAATTCCAGCACTTCATTGCTTTCTTGTCGGTGTTTCTGTTATTTGGCTTATTTAACGCTTCCCGAATCTCTCTTAACATTTCTTGTTTAAATTTTCTGACATCAAAATTTTCATTTTCTACTTTAGCCGCTCTGATCGGATGGCGATCTTTTCGAGTTGCCTGCTGAGCCGACTCAAACTTCATCGCATAGATTAATGCAGATTTCAGGTCTTTGAGATCTGCCAACCTGAGAGCCTTCTGAATTTCCTGATCCTTGACTGCATCGACGAAATGCATAAGGGCCAGATTTTCACGGACATCGGGTGGACAGTCCGGATATGCATGGTGCGCCAGCCTTTCAATATCAGTTGCTAGTTCTTGGAGGCTTTCAGTCGTTTTCTGTTGGCGGGTTTTGAGTTGGAGACGGCTACAGTCCTTTACGCATTTTTCTCCGAATCTGAGTTCTAGTGCGTTCGAGAGGGCATCAAAACTGGAAATCTGGTCTTGTGGCAGAACTCCTAGGATATCTGCAGCATCGCCTCGGAGTGATGCAGCTAGCTGTGATGCCTTCATCTGGGAATCCCATCTGTTAGTGTCAGCCACGATGGCGAACTGGGTCTTGTACACATTCCACGACGATTTTCCGTCGTACGTACTGGGTTTGATTGCCGTGTGAGAAGAACCTGGGAGAATCTTAAAATCTTCAATTTCTCTCTTCGGCTCAGTTCGTTTTTCTTTCAACATGTCTACCTCTTCCCGAAACTTCCTAAATTTTTCTTCGAATCTTTCTTCCATATCGGCTATTTTAGTTGCAGCTTCCTCCTTCAGTTCCTCTTTCATATCTTGTAATTTGGTTTTGGTTTCCTTTCTAAGCTCCATGATGTCGCTTCTAACCTTGTTTTGCTCCATTTCCATCCGTCGCAGTTGCTCTTGAAGCTTTTCTTGTCCGGCTTTTATTTCTTGTGTCATCTCTTCTTGTCTGGCGTCCATCTTTTCTTGTCCGGCTTTCATGTGTTGTTCATCTCTTCTTGTCTGGCGTCCATCTTTTCTTGTCCGGCTTTCAGAGCTGCTAACATATCCATTAAAGCTTTCATTTCCTCCGCCTTCATTTTCTCCTGTAGACGGATGACGGGCATTCACTCTCAAACCCCACTCCTGACACCAGTTGTTGCGTTATACGGGTTCGTGGATTTGAGAGTATCCGATGAAAACACGATGCAGAACAATAAAAAGCACAATTTATTTACAGGAATCACTATTTACAGCACAGTTCCAAAATCACCTTTAAAAGCGTCGAAAATCTACAATAAATACGCTGAAACAATCAGCAACACAGCTTCAGGCTGTAACTGTACAGGTAGCTTCACGGCAACACTAAACTTATAATAAAACACCGTGGAACAATCACCAATCCACTTTCAAGCTATACTGTAAAGATAGCTTCACGGCAAAGCACTATCTCGATTGCTTTCCGTTCACAAAACTCTCGCGTAGCAGCTATTCTCACAACTAATCACACTACTCGCAACACTTCACAATTTCGCAACAAACTTCGCAACTCTGCAACTAACTGCTCTCAGAAACGCAAGGGTTTATATAGGTTTTCTTTAAGTTCAACACGTTTCGAGAAATATTTCGACAGGAAGTTATTCTAGAAGCTTCCCGATTGGACCATGGGATATCGCCAATTTGGTCGCCAATCTGGCAACCCTACCATACACTATTTTATGGCAACCCTAGTGCTATGCCGGAAAGCTTACATACAGGCGCAACCGCCGAATTTTTCGTAACAATATATAGGATCGGGAAAAGTTGCTATCGAAAGAAAATCGATTTGTGCAATGCATTTTTTGAGATTATAAGGGATGTAGGCTAGACTGCAGATTAGGGGCCAGTCGCCAAATGAAGCGAAATCGCGCCATATCTGGTAACCTCTTGACGTCATGGAAATCGTTAGGGTTTAAAGTTACAGTTTATAGTATTTAAACGGGCTTTTTGAATTTTCGTCTTTTACCAAAGAACATCTATGCATATTCTTTGATTCGACAATACATATTCTTTTATTTCACTGTGCTTCTAGTAGCTTCTATTGTGTGAGCAAAATAGCTGGTGTCGAAAGAGTTATTTGATTCTGTTGCAAGATAAGGGCGAAAGATGTGTGATAGAATGGTGTATGAATTATAGTTTGATTGCGAATATGTACGAATGTCCTCAGTGTAAAAATAGTATGAAATTAGTTGAAATGAAAGATGCCACAGATTTTTGTGAATGGAGGTGTGTGTCCATTATATGTGGTTAAGCAAGTGATTGAAATGAGCTCGCCATTTTGAATTTCATCTCCATTGTATTGTTACATTTTAGTGTGGATATAAACAAATGCGAGTTTCTACTGTTTATTATGAATAAAAATTTAATCTAAAAATACAAATTACGTAGTTAAAATTTTTTAACCAATTTTTTTGTTTTTTTACTGTACTATTCCTCATGTTTCAGTAGATCGAAATTTTGAACTTTATCTTCCTTCTGCCTTTTTTTTAAGTTTTAGATTAAATATGAATCAATGCTTTCCGATCATTTGTTACTCATTTACTGCTTATTGCAATTTCTTAAATTTCGTGCTAAAACGTTTTACTCCATTTCGACACTGTCTTAAAAATGGTATATGATAGTATGAAAAGTTTTAATATTGTTGATTCCATAAAATAGATAGTTATTAACTTTCAAATACTTTATCGTTGTTTTTCTTGAACTTCTGTTTTGGATATTTTTGCATGTTTACGTGATCAATTTTTTGCATGTTTACAGGATTCATTCAAATTTGCAACCACCTGGTATGGCGATATGATGAGATAGTAATTTTCTAAAACGCGCGAAAATAACCAATTTGGGGATTTTTCGAAAACGCGCCAAACTGGCTCGTAATATGCAGTTTTACCGGGATGTAGATAGGGAAAATTTTACCTGTAACCTTTAGAGTATTTTCTTGCTTAGGAAAAAGAGGGGGAAAAAAACTGTTAAAACCAAACCAAAATTACAATTATTAAAAAAAATGGCAAAAAAGTACATGAAAAGAATAAAAAAGATTAAAATGAAAGAAAAAAGTTTTAAAAACTATTAAAATGTAGCTAAGCTGGTAAAAAATGTCTTTAAATTTGTAATATTGTAGTAAAAGCGAATACATAATCAACCATTAATTATAATAGTTTTTATGTAGACACTTACACTGCACATCGTAGAGTGGACGTGTGAAACAGGGTCCTCGCCCCTCTCTCTGTAAACTATGCGTTATACATGATTGCACAGGCTAATGGTTTCACAATTTTAATTTTGTGTTTTCCCGGAAGGTCTTATAATATTTTTTTTAATAGCCCGTTTTTTGCAGTTGAAATTATTTGTTAAGAACGAAATATCTAGAAGTTTGTTTTTAAAATTATATTGTTTAGAAATATCGAGATATCGGAATAGAAACTTGGCACTAATTAAGTCATAGAAACGAAATACTTAAAAAAGAAATGGTATGTTATTTTGGAAAACGTCCGATTTTTGTATCAAAATACCTATGTTAGAACAATGCTATATATAAATCTAAGGCTAGATTGCAGATTACGGGCCAGTCGACAAATGAAGCGTAATCGCACCAAATCTGGTAACCGTTTGGAGTCATGATAATCTTTAGGATTTAAGGTTACAGTTTATAGCATTTAAGTGGGCTTTTTGAATTTTCATCATTTCACTGTGCTTCTAGTAAATTGTGTGAGCAAAATGGCTGACGTTGAAAGAGTCGAACGTGTGGATTTTATTTATTTGATTCGGTTGCAAGATAAGATAAGATTCGGTTGCAAGATGGTGCATGAATTATGGTTTGATTGCGAATATGTACGAATGTCCTAAGTGTAAAAATAGTATGAAATTACATGAAATGAAAGATGTGACAGATTTGTGTGTCCGTTATATGTGGTTAAGCACATGGTTGAAATGAGCCGTAGAGTCGGTGTTGAATGAGCGTGCCATTTTGAATTTCATCTCTATTGTATTGTTACATTTTAGTGTGGATATAAACAAATGCGAGTTTCTACTATTTATTATAAATAAAAATTTATTGAAAAATATAAATTACGTAGTTAAAATTGTTTAACCACTTTTCTTTTTACTATTGCTCATGCTTCTGTAGATCGAAATTTCGAATTTTATCTTTAAAGTTTTAAATTAAATATGAATCAATGCTTTCCGATCATTTATTGCTTATCACAAGTTCTTAAATTTCGTTCTAAAACGTTTTACTCCATTTTGCTACTGTCTTAAAAATGGTATATATTATGGAAAGTTTTAATATTGTTGATGCCATAAAATACATATGGACTTTCAAATACTTTATCGTTGTTTTTCTTAAACTTCTGTTTCAGATATTTTTGCATGTTTGCATGATCAATTTTTTGCATGTTTACGGGATTGATTCAAATTCGCAACCATCTAATATAGCGATATGATGAGTTAGTGATTTTCTAAAATGCGCGAAAATAACCGATTTGGCGACTTTTCGAAAATGCGCCAAACTGGCCCTAATATGCAGTTTTACCAAATCTGTTATACATCGCGCTTTCGAGACATGAAAAACGCAAGTTGAATTTCGTCAATCGGCCGAGTAGAACGGGAGATATAGAACTGCCCCCCTCCCTTTTTTTTTTTCGCAGTGTACATTCTTGTTAACTTAATTTTGTAAATTTTTCTTGCTTGATGTGTAATTCCTTTGCACTGATTCAAGTATACATCTGTACTGCTATCCACACCGTAGCGTTATTATATTTGTATAACTTATACTATAATACTATAGCACTGTCCATCATGTGCTTTTTCTACTTGTTTCGCACTGACGAACAGAAAAGAAAGTCAATTTAACCAACATAAGTTTCAGAATTTTGCTTAGCTTCTTAATTCCTCCGTACAGTATGATTTCAATTCTAACAGAAGAATGTATCTGGATTCATTTCATTCTATTCAACATTAAAATTAGGTCTCGAAGTTTTCAGATTTTTTCCCCCTTCTCTCATTATCACGAATTCTCTTATGAAAGTAACTGAGCAAATAAATGTAACAACGGAACAACAGTTTATCGATCGAAAACTTTCGACAAGATGACAGAAAAAGAGGTACACTTCAAAATTATGGTGATGCGACTTTTTTATGGATGATGAAGAGTGGTTTTGGGGAGATACATATCTTTCTTCTGAAGATCCTATTAAAAAACCTTCGCTTCGTCAGCATTAAAAACATTGTGACGTCATTTTCTTTAACCTTGCTTGATCAAAAGGAGAGTTATTTTTTCCCTTCACATTTTTAGAAGTTTTGAGTATCCTGTGGTAAATGACTGCTATGCAAATAAATATTATGAATTAACTATTCAAAATCGAATATGCAGCTAAAAGCGCGACCGTCTGACTATGATATATTTAATCAGTTATTTGTGTGCTAAAAAAGGGTATTATTGAAATTATTTTTAGTAAGAATAAGCTAAATCTCATTTCAGAAACTCCTCCTTGAAAGCATTCCTCCCTTAATGCAGACAGCATGCTATCATTGATAACATATCAAATGATATACAGTATTTACTCGTGTAATAGCCGCACTTTTTTCCCCCAATTTTTCATTGTCAAAGTCTAGGTTCTGCTAGTCTATGGAAAATCGATTACACAATTGACGGGGAAATCTATTACACTTTTGAAGATTTTTTCTGCTTCAAAACGGGGGTGTGACTATTACGCGAGTAAACACCGTGTACTAAAAAATTCAGTCTTAGTAAAACAATTAAATTAATAATAGGATGAAAATAACATATATGTGCTTAAGAATTTCCATGTCCTAAAAAATTTTTCAAAGCATGTTGCCATTGATTTTGTGCTAAATTAATTGACATAAAGAAGCTGTTAGTTGACAAAGATTCTCAATGTTATTGGAACGCTTCAAGTAAAAGATTTTTTTTTTTTAATCTGACGTGTACACCACATGACTTCCTTGTACGGAATATTAAATTACACGCAATTTTCCCGCATTTCATTTAAACATATTGAATTAACAGTTAACGAATTTTGAATTAAATCTACTTCGTCGATAGCGCATAAACCACAATAGAATAAATGCACTCTTTAAAGTTCACTATATTTATTTACCATAGCCACACTTCGGCGCTAGGTTCACTTCTGTAGCAATCTTGCTTTTAAGCAAGAAGAAAGGAGATGGGGACTTTGCCACACGCCGTTTCCTCCAGTCCGTGAGGAGGTTCACTTAACAGCATTACATCTCATTCATTTTATAACTCAGAGTGAGCAAAAATTATAGCATCTGAAGAATTACCACAAGCTCTATTCAAATACTATAATAAATCTAAAACGATGTATAATAGAACTTAAACAAATAAAAAAGGAAACAGTTTTTCGCAGACGATTCAGCACCGCTTACCTAATGCGCATGCGCTACTAATTAATTCAGTTCTTACTTTGCGATAAGACAAAAATACATAAAAATTCAAAATATTTTCATTAAAAATTGAAAGATGTAGAAAAACATTAAAACACCAAGTACAGTTAAAACAATTAAAAAAATAATTTTTACAATTAAAATTACCATTTTTACGCAAAAACCAGTTAATAACTGAAATGGTAATTCCAGAATCAATCAAGCATAATTTAATTTGCAATAATAAAAGAAGACGTTACTTTGTTGTTGCGAAGCTTAGTTTCTCTAGATTGGCAACAAATCCACTATTCTGCTAAGCTTCAAATGTAAACAAATATGTCCGCTATCATAACCAAAAATTAGACTTAACCGCACTTAATAACTTTTAAATTGTTGATAATTCCATAATTATTGCATGCTGGTTAACTAAGGACATAAAAACTTAACCGAAAAATAAGAACAACATAAATCAATCATTTTTAAAGCAAAAAATGTACAATTTACGAACATGTAAGACGAAAGAAACTGAGCTCACTGAACCGAGTAACAGAGTGGATATATATATATACATATATTCTGTGGTCGATTGCAACCAAAATGCGAGGTGCACATCTACATACTATAGCAACCTTTATACAAAATTTCAACATTCTGAGGCTACTCGTTTTTGAGTTATGCCAGATACGTACGTACGCACAGACGTCACTAAAAAAATATCTTCAGAATTCATTTTAAATCAGTTTTATAATTTTTTTTGGGGGGAAGAGCCCTTTATTCTGTTCTTACGTACGAATGTCACTCAAAAACATCGTTAAATTGCATTCGATAGCGGTCAAAATAGATATTTTCTTTGAAATATGATGCCTGAAATTTTTCGCGATTACAATACTTCCTTTTTACTTCGTACAAGGAAGTAAAAAAAGGCCATTTCTTTTCTGTGAACCTCTGTCACGTTTCGTCAATAAAAGCAGCAGATACAGCGGCTATGAATACCTTTCGTCTATAAAAGCAGATATAACAGGAAAGATAGTTAACTGCAGAACCTTCCAAGAATAGTTAGTGCCAAATCTTCCAGGCACAGATAAAAGTGTAGAGAACGCTTAGACCACCTGTCTTTCAATGAAATGTGGATAACAGCACCCTTCATTATCAATGATATAGCACATAATTATCCCTTTTTGAATATAATGTATCAGTAGGAGTATAACAGAAATTCATGAAAAGCTGAGTGTAATTACTGATTTTCCGAAGGAAAATATAGGTTTAAAAGGACTTCTAAATTCATTGTTTTCACACATGAGAAATAACAGAATAATTCATTGTAAAAAATTGGCGATTGTCATAATCTTACCTCAAGTCTCCTAAGCGTTCAAAAAACCCCCCAACAAGCGGAGAACTGACATCTGTAATACTGTACACAGATTAAATATTAAGAATTCTACTCCCAGGCATAACGGGGCTTAGTCCCTTTGGAAAGTCCTTTGGCACATTTGCTTTTTTGAGTCCCATTGGCACATTTGCTTTTTTAACTCCACTAGATTACAGCAGTTAAAAGTCCTTTTAAACCTATGTATTACGTAAATTGGTAATTACACCCAGCTTTTCATGAGTTTCTGCTATATCTCTAATGATACATTGCATTCAAGAAGGGATATAGATGTTGTCGCTAGCTATTATCCTACAGCACCACATTTCATTATCACTGAAGGCAAATATTAATTTCTTTTCAACAGAGGTACACTCGCATGTCAAAATCAACATAAAAGTGGAACAACACAACAGTATGACCGAAAGAAGAATCAAGAGATAGATTGGAACCGATATAGTAGGTCTTCTTCCCTACATGTGCCAATATATGGCATATGACTTAGGAGGAGAAGTGTCGGAAGGGTAAGCGCACGGAAGGATGTACGTTCAGTAATTCTGCACAAGGTATACAGTGATTTCAACAAAGTCGAATTCCTACTACCATTTGATATGGCTATCAGGCAAAACACATTATCTGGTGACTTAAGCCGAGGTTGTGTCACTGGAAAATTGGAAGAAGGTCGACGTGTTACAAGTGTGGCAGAGGGGAACGGGATTGCCTACACATCTTTTTACAAGCCTGGAGAGCATTTTAAAAGGCAGAACAACTACTCTAGCATTCAGCAGCGGTCGTTCATGACCAAATAACGGCAGTGGGCGATCGGTATATTGTCTTACTGGTGAGAAGACACGGGCAGGAGATATCGTAAGATAAACTGCGCACAAAAAAAATAAATAAATAAAAGACGGTTCTATAGCTCTCGTTCTACTGGGCTGATGACGAAATTCAAATAGCTTTTTTCCTGTCTCGAAAGCACTACTTAGGATATGTATTAGATTTATACATAGCATTGTTCAAATATAGGTATTTTGACACAAAATCGGACTTTTTATGAAATGACATGCCAATTTTTTTTTTTTTTCATATTTCGATTCTACGACTCAAATTATGCCAAACAGCCAAGTTTTGTAAAAATCGCACGAGTAGTTTTTAAAAAATGAGCTCTCAAAATTTTAGCTCCTGAATGTTAATTCAATTTGGTATGTATTTATTAATATCTCTTTTTTTATGAAACTTACTTGATACCGTCTTAAACAGTTCGAAATTTAGGTTTATTCCAAATAGAATTCACCCATTTTTTATGATTTATTTTTTAAATTTGTATTTTTAAATAACTTTTATAAATTTTCCGAAAAAATTTTTGAATTATAACCTATGAAATTTTTACAATCATCTTAAAGTAATTGTATTTCTAAGCATACCTGCAAAAAATTAGGGCCTTTTTATTTGAAATTTCCGAAAGTATGCACGAATTTACACTCATGTCCATAAATTAAGGATAATGCAAAATCAGGTAAAGGAAGAGTTTACAAACAAACTTGACTTATTTGCAAAGCTTATTTATTAAACAAAAGGTAAAAAGCAAAAAAAGATGCTATATGTTTGATATTATTAAAAAAATTAGCGATTTTTTCTCCCTGGAGCAAATTACAAAAAAAAACCTATTTACAAAAAACCAATATTACATGGTTGGTATGATTGTTAATACACTGTATGTCTCCCACACGATGCAATACAGTCCGTACAACGCCTAGGCATGCCGAGTATCAAATTATCGATCTGATCTTGGGGGATATGACACCACTCAAAAAGCAATGCTCTCCGAAGTTGCGGTAGACATGTAGGAGGAGGTCGACGGGCTGCAACTCGTCGACCAAGCATGTCCCACACATGCTCTATTGGATTCAAGTCCGGTGAGAATGCTGGCCAGTCCATACGGGTGATAGCCTCCGATTGAAGGCATTCTCTTACGATGTTTGCACGGTGAGGACGGGTGTTGTCATTCATAAACACAAATTGTGCGCCCATGGCGCACCGAAACAAACGTACATGTTGTTCCAGAATGACGTCCCGATAGATTTGGCTTGTCATGGTTCCAATTTAAACGTGCAGGTCAGTTCTAAAACCCAGAATAACTTCACCCCAAACGAGCACTCCTGCAGTACCGTAACGGTGTCGTTCAATGATGTTTTCTTGGTGGTAACGGGTACCTGGAGCTCTCCATATGAAAGTCCAGCGAGAATCAGACTGCAAGCTAAACCTGTACTCGTCGGAAAATATCACACGAGCCCACTGTTGCGGTGTCCATTATACATGCTCTCTACTCTAGGCTAACCCCAGGCGACAGTGAGTTGCAGTAAGTGGAACGCATCTGACAGGTCTACGAGCATATGTACCAATCTGTCCTAAGCGTCTGTACACGGTCTGCCTTGAAATTGTCGTACCAGTGGCTGAAGAGAGCTGACGAGACGGGTCTGAAGCTGTGCTCCGCCTGTTTCTTTTGGCAGTAACTGCCAAATACCGGTCCTCATTCGGCGTTGTGACTCTGGGGCGACCTGTGCTATAACGTCTACTCACATCACCATCATCTTGGAATCGTTGCCAAAGCCTGCAGATGACACTCTGGGCAATTCCAAGTTCGTCTGATACTTCCAGTTGGGTACGCCCACATTCCAGACGGCCGATCATTCTACCACGTAAAAAATCATCCAAATGCGTCCTTTGCGTCATAACTACTCGGTTATTGCACTGAAATGCTTATAAATGCTTACCTTCAATTTTACTTCTTTGCCTGTATTCCTTATATATCACTCTCTTACACTCTCGTCATTGTGACGTACCATCGGTGTCATCTGGCTACTTCCTCAAATTTGCATATGATTCTTGAAGATACGTGTAGTGATTTTACAGGTGATAGATTTATTTTAGAGTTCGATTTCCGTGTTACTCGGAATTATCCTTAATTTATGGACATGAGTATATATATTGGCGCGTTTCGAAATTTGACATATTTGTTGAAAGCAATAATAACGAAAATGTGGTTTATACACTTTGTTAAAATTATTTGGAAATAGAAACAATGTGACTTTTCCCCCCTCCTGCGCAATGGAAGGGAAAGGAAAATAGGTTGCCATATATTAAGAAGTTCACCAAATGAATTATTCTTGGCTCAAACTGAAAAAAATTCGCCAGGTTAAATTTATGAATTTCTCCGTAAATTTCGCACCAAATTTTACAAAATTTAATATTTAGGTATAATTTGAGTCGTAGAATCGAAATATGGAAGTAAATTGGTCTTTTATTTCAGAAAAAGCCCTATTTTGTGTCAAAATACCTATATTAGAACAAAGCAATATATAAATCTAATATATATTCTAAGTCGCGCTTTGGAGACGTGGAAAACGCAATTTGAATTTCGTCAATGGTCCCAGTAGAACGGGAGATATAGAGGTGCCCCCTTTTTTTTGCGCAATATATATGCAACATATTATCGAGCATCCACTATGATGTTTTATTGTGATTAGGAGGCTGTACAAACATATTCTACCGTCTTTTTCCGAAAATAAGACACCGTCTTACTTTCTTTTTTGGTCCAAAATACGCGCTAGGGCTTATTTACGGGGAAGGGCAAAAATAAAAGTATATTTATATATTTTTATTTTAATATTTATTTTAGACTGAATACAGAAATTTAAATTTATTCAACTACAGTCATGTCATCTTATTCTGGAACATCGTCAAAAATAAAATTCTGAATTATACACTCACGTTTGTGAAAATTGCAACACCAAGAAGGAATCGTCATAATTGAATGCAATTTAATACACAGTTGAGTGGTAGTGGTACAAATAAATGATTAAATGTTCAAAGCAAACAAACAAGAACAAGAGATCAGAATCAGTATTTTGTGTGGCCACCACGCGCCGCAATAAGTGCTGCTACACGACGTGGCATGGAGTCAAACAAAGTTTGAATGTCTGACTGAGGAAGAGCATTCCATATCGTTTGTACGCGTACCCAAAGTTCGTCTGCAGACGCAACAGGACGAGGATCACGAGCAAGACGCCGACCAATGACATCCCACACATGTTCAATTGGCGACATATCCGGGGAACACGCAGGCCAAGGAAGAAGCTGTACCTGCTGCGCTGCAAAGAAGGATTTAACAATCCGAGCAGTATGAGGGCGGGCATTGTCCTGTTGAAATACAGCGCCTGGCAAGCTTTGAAGGAAGGGAACAGCTTCGGGCTGTAGAACTTCACGGATATACCGGTTGCTGTTCAGATTGCCCACAATTCGTAGCAATTGAGATCGTCTATGATATGCTATGGCGCCCCAGACCATAACTCCGGGTGTTCGTCCACTGTGGCGTTCGATAATGCACTCCGGAAGGTGGCGTTCACCGGCATAGCGTCTGACACGAATGCGGCCATCATGGTACCACAAATTAAAGCGGGATTCGTCAGAAAACACGACATGCTGCCAATCAGCACGCCAGTCTCTATGCTGATTGGCCCATTGTAGCCGCAGGCGGCGATGGTCGTGCGTTAGGGGGATCCTGTATAAAGGAGTCCGTGCGCGCAGTCCACACTGCAGCAGACGTCTACGAATTGATGAAGCACACAATGAAACACCTGTAGCTATTGACCACAGTGCTGCCAATTGTCTAGAGGAAGCTGTACGGTCCGTCCGCGCCATGCGGACCAGGTGTCTATCATCGCGAGCTGACGTCACATTTCGGGGTCCACTCCCGGATTTCCGAGTTGTCCGACACTCGTCCGTCCACTGCTTCCAAACGCGCATCACTGTGCTGCTGTTACGCTGCACACGAGAGGCTACTGCACGATACGACAATCCAGCTTCACGAAGGCCGATGATTCTCCCTCGTTCAAACTCTGTAAGTTGTTCAAATCTCGCTCTCTTTCGTCGACGAGGCATAAGTACAGATTGAGTTAACGTTTACCACTAGCAGATAACCACCGATAACCATACACGCCTCGCTACAGCCATCTATTTATTCGGATCCATCAGCCGTTCAGAGGGCGCTGCTCAGCATACGCATGCGCTACGGATTTGCAATTCTAATCTTTTGCATATCATGCGCTACTTTGCATTTCCTGAAAATTTCAGCTCACTCGCGTAAGTCCTTCATGGTGTTGCAATTTTCACAAACGTGAGTGTATTCTGATTTTCTTCCAAATCCATTTCCTGTTGAATCATTGGTCCGAATCTCTCATGTCTTGCGATATAGCTATCGTTAAATGAATACTTCTTGTCTAAGTAGCCTGTTCGTAGTGCATTGGAAACATCACTATCAGTTATTTTGTCCGATGAATATTTTACCCAATTCTCAGCTTCTTGTAAGCCTGGTTTTACAAAATTACCTCGATGATTTCTCATCATTCTGTTTTCAATATATACATTGATTTCCATCCGCAAATGATCCTCGAATGGCTTGTTTATTGCAATGTCAAGTGTCTGGAAGTAACCAGTCATTCCTGCCAAAATCATTATTTGATCAATCTTCCTCTCAGCAAGAAAGTTTTTCATGTCAGCGCGGTGAGTACTGGCTGAATCCCAAACTAGTAAACCTCTATTCTGACCCCTCAACAGTGGTGGCAGCATAAAATCAACCCTTTTCCTTATAACTGCTTGGGTGCACCAGGCGTTTTCACTTTCAATGACATAAATTCCTGAAACACGTTGAATCTGGTCTTTTTTACCTTTAGCGATTAAAAATGGCGATACTTTCTTGCCATCTAGACGAATCGCCAAAATACAGGTAACACGTGCACTATCGTAACCGGTAGAAGGAACGTAAATTGACAGAGAAGCCTTGTGGTGAACTGTCGTTTGAGCTCCTTAACCTAGGAATACCGCGGCTCATCCATAGCAATCATGTTGGAGAGTTGGTATTTCGAAAAATCGATGCCATCAACAAAAAGCTTAAACGCAAGTGCACGCTTAACAACTTCATTGTCTTCCAGCTTAAACAATTTTGTTGATCTCCTTAGAGACAGTTCATATCGCTTAAGGAAGTTGTCCAACCAGTGTGACGATGCTTTAAATTCTTCTGTGGATATATCAAATTCAATTGCTGTTTCAAGGGCAAATTTTTTAATATCAGCCCTGCGCACAACGAAAGCCATTGCTCTCCTGCCTGCAATCCTTTCCCAGATGCAAGCTTCCAACTCAGAAAATAACGGCTGCCGACCTGATCCAACTCTGCGTTTTTTCTCATTTCCTTGGTCCAACAGTTGACACAGGTAATCATAGTCTGCACGCATTTACGAAGCATACGGAGATCCAGCATCTTCTCTTTACAGAATGCTACAAGATTTACACCCCTGGAGTCTTCCACGATTCCCTTTTTGTACTCGACAGAATAGCTCTTTCGTTTTGTACTCATTTTAACTGGGGTTAAAAATTATCCTCTTTATTTTTAAATAAAATCACGCATGAGGAAATAATCAGACTTACAAAACTGAAATGAATGAACGTTGCATACCTGCACTGTCGCTCAATGTAGACTGCTGCCTTGTGTTGTATTTTTAAGATAAATTCCCAGGATTCATTTGAAACGAACTGTAGAGGTAAACAATTAATTTCTCGGAATATTTTGTTTCAAACATTTCACTGAAATACGAGTATTAGGAAAGCTAAACATATTATTACTTAATAAATCAACAGCCTTTTTTAACGAATTCTTTTTGTCACATTATTTTAACTAGGGATTAATTTCGGGGGATGTCTTATTTTACAAAAAGTTCCGAAAATCACGATAGGGCTTATTTTCGGAGAATGTCTTATTTTCAGAAAAAACGGTATGTGCACTGCTAACGCCTACTCATCGGAGACGCCAGTTTTCGTGGTGCCGGAGAACACAACTGCATATAGCAGGAGTGGTGTCGGGTGCCGTTTAAGGATGAAATCCTATTTAGTCTGACGAGCGATTCTAGATATCTGGAGAGAGAAGGGAACAAGCGATGACCCCTCCAACATCAACGTAAGAGATCATTTCGGAGTTCTCATCAGTCACAGTAAAAGCGGAATTATCATCTAAATGATAATAAAGTCTATTATTTTCTAGCAAGTTAGCCTTGACATTTTCAAAATCCATATTTTCGGAAAGCGTTTTTATATAGCGAGATGATGACACCATGTGGTTTTTATTCCTTGCAGTGGTAGCGACAGATCTAAACGGATGACCAAGATAATTTCTCTTAAAAAACGCCCATGCAGCCAGCCGGTTCGCGAGATTCGAATCTTGGACCGAACTATCAGTGTTGAGCGACTTACATCTCGGCTGCTGGTGGGCTGTAAAGTCATCAGGTTATTTTGTACCTGGAGACGTGAAAAATGTGCAGTGCCTTCTCCGAGACTCGAACCCTGGATCTCTCGAATACGCGTCGAGTAGGCTTCCAATTACATCATGAATGCGTGCAGAAACAGGGGTAAATTACTTTCAAAATATATGATTCTTTTCGTTCATACAACTATGTCTATTTATCACAAGCTGTGATTGTTCATCTTGGTGATACATCATCTGGCCATTTTATCACCTTCAGGCGTTGTTCTTCTGATAACCTTCAAACTATATTCAGTAAATAAATTCAAATTAATATTTGCCTCTCCAATTGCAATTTCTCGGTAAATCTATTCATTCATTTTTTCTATCCAAAGAAAAATCTCTAGTGCCATTTTACAAATTACTGACCTATTCTTCATTTGAATCAAAAGCTTCATAAATTAATGTGGGAAAATATGTTTTCTTGCATTTTCAATTTATTTCTATCAGAATTAATTAAATTTCAATACACTGACTACCAATAAGTATTTGGACACCTATGCAAATGACGATATCTGCGGTCCTAAGGTACGTCACGGACTCCGCCGGTATATATCGTGTAGGAAACAGCAACGGCTTTAGTCGCATGCAAGATGCCTCGCAGTTTGGAGCTCTCTGATTTCGAGAAAGGTATAATTATCGGGTATCACAAATGTGGCCGATCCTTAAGGGACATATCTAGCGATCTGAAGTACCCAAAATCGGCAGTGGCCTATGTGATTAAGAAGTGGAAGGTGAACGGTAGTTGTCGGAATGTGCCCCGAGTCGGCAGACCAACGAAACTGGGAGATAAAGACCGAAGAGTGCTGTCCAGAGAAATTCGGAAGAACCACACCCAACCGATGGCCCTCATTTGCGAGGAATTTCAACAGGCATCCGGGAGTATTGTTTCAATGAATACCATCCGTAAGGAAGCCCATCTGCTTGGTTTTCATGGTCGTGCTGCTGCCTATAAGCCTTTGATCACAAAGTCCAACCGCGCTGCTCGGTTAATGTGGTGCAAAGCACATCGAAAATGGACCGTAAATCAGTGGAAACGGGTTCTTTGGAGTGACGAATCAAGGTTCACCCTTTACCGTTCGGATGGCAGAGTCTGGGTCTGGTGTCTACCTGGAGAACGTCTCCTGCCGCAATGCATTGTTCCAACAGACAAGTTCGGCGGAGGTGGAATTATGGTCTGGGGGTGTTTCTCCTGGAATTATGGTCTGGGAGTGTATGGGCTGGTAAGCTCAACTCCGATGCCTACTGCACTATTTTGGATGACAATGTGCTTCCTACGTTGTGGCAGTTTTACGGGTTGGACCCCCGTTACTTTCAGGACGACAATGCCAGTTGTCATGTTTCGACGTTAACCAAGGCTTGGTTGGTGCCAATGGAGTTCATCGAATGGACTGGCCTGGCCACAGCCCAGACCTATCGAGAACCGCTGGGACGAGTTGCATCGCCGAATTCAGGGGTGCACTACCCGTGCAAAATCGGTGAAGGAACTTCTCTGTCTTCTCCAAGCCGAGTGGAAGAAAATACCACTAGCTGTCATACAAAGACTTGTGCAAAGTATGCCTCGGAGGGTCCACGCTGTAATTATCTCTCGTGGAGGCTCTACCAACTACTGATTTTGAATAAAGTTAGTTTTTCTTTTCTATCACAGGTGTCCAAACACTTATTGGTAGTCAGTGTATATCAAAATCATTTGACAGTTATAGTCAGAGCATAAAATTTTAAAATATAAAAAGAAAACACTTGGGTTTTCATCTGAGAAGAAAGGAAGGGAAAAAAATGGTTTTTAAAACACAAGTATATACTTAACTGAAAAGAAAGATAAATAAAAATGTTGGCAGCAATTATTGATAATTAAAAACTGCCTAATGAAAACATGCACAAAAAAATCCTTGTTAATTTACTTTAAAAGCTTTTCCTATATTCAAAAATTATTTTGCTACTTTACAAAGGTATCAAAATACGGTTGTAGCTATGAGAAAATCCAATTCAATATTCCTGAATTCTCTCATGTGACTCCAAATGCTGTAAAGCTCGGCAGCCTTCCTATTATAAACTTTCAAAAGGCAGATAAATTGTACATTGATTAATTTTCTAATTAAATACTCAAACTTACGACTTTTTATTTGAAATAATTGCTTCAGGTAGAAGAATACATGTCGATAGCTACAGTTTTACAAAGATATAAATTAGAAGATAATTTTCAAGTACTTTCGTACAACTTCGGAATTATTTAATGTAATTTATGAAACAAATAACTACCAGGGAAATGAATTTTACAAAGCTGAAATTAGTGAAAAATTATTTAAGTGTCAGAAGAACATCTTATTGATATCGATGGAAAATAATATTATGGATACTTCAGTATTAAATAGCTAATTAAAATTTTTAAGCTTCTAAAACTGGAAGAATAAAAGTGTAATTTATAAAAGTCTATCCAAAATGTTTTGTAACTTTTTTGAGATAGTTAATCCTTTGATGCCGATATTATTTTTATAATGTTTTAACTAAAAAACTCTAGAAATCGAATATTATGACCCCAGAGACAAATAATATATGAATTTAAAAAAAATCAATTGCACATTGATCTGTGAGTGGCGGTCATACTTTCAAACCAGCACGCGTCTAGGACTCTGAAACTTATTGATGTAGTAGGGGAAAATAACTTACTTTTTCCAGAAAATGACAAAGTTTGCGAATTTAAAAAAAAAAAAAAAAAAAAAAAAAAAAACTATATATTGCATTACACATAAATTTTTTACATTATTTTACAAAGTAAAGCATCAGAAAGAGTGAAACAATAAACATTTAATTTTTCTATAGTAGTGGAAACATAAAAACCTACATAATAAGGATGTTCAGATAAATGGATAAAAAAATTTTTAGTAAAGTAAGGATAAAAAAAACTCAATGATGGATGTTCTTTGAAATGAAAGCATTTTTGTAAAACTGTTCATGTTTCGTCTTTTTGGCACATTCATGGACCAGCATTTCACATTTTGCTCATGTATCTTGTTCTATGAGGCTTCTCCCTCATGCTACATTGGGATTTGCATTTTACTGGCATATGTCCAGTGTTCTTTAGTCTTTTTTCGTCTGGCATGTGAAGTTTGTGGCTTTTTATGTTAATGGGGCTTGGTCTTTTTGGCTTTGGTACGGATCCTTCGTTCCCCTTCGTCCCAAAATTTAAACAAAAATTTGACGTGATGTCTATTTTTAATTATACCAAAATATATTCACACTATATTTAAACCGTGCAAAATAATTTATAAAATCACAATATTAGCATAGGAAGCAAGCGTGTTGAGCTCAGAGAACAATCTCTGGAAATGAAAGACATTTTCGTCGGGCAGGTGCAGGTATTGTTTTGTAATAAAATAACACAGCGTTTTCAAAGACCCTTATATCCGGGTAAAAATAAACATTTCTTTTTTAAAGCAGCAAACACCATTGTGAAGAGCAGTGGTTTCAAGATGTGACCACTGAGCCTCTAGAGCACTGTGTGCATTGTGACACAAATGCTCTAGTGGCTCAATGGTAATGACCTGAAACCACAAAGCAAATGCCATAAATACACTGACTAGCAATAAGTATTTGGACATCTGTGATAGAAAAGAAAAACTAACTTTATTCAAAATCAATAGTTGGTAGAGCCTCTACGAGAGGTAATTACAGCCTGGACCCTCCCGGGCATACTTTCCACAAGTCTTTGTATGAAAGCTAGTGATATTTTCTTCCACTCGGCTTGGAGAAGGCATAGAAGTTCCTTCACCGAATTTGCACGGGTAGTGCACCCCTGAATTCGGCGATGCAACTCGTCCCAGAGGTTCTCGATAGGGTTCAGGTCTGGACTCTGGGCAGGCCAGTCCATTCGATGAACTCCATTGGCACCATACCAAGCCTTGGTAACGTCGAAACATGACAACTGGCATTGTCTTCTGAAAATAAGAGGGGTCCAACCCGTAAAACTGCCACAACGTAGGAAGCACATTGTCGTCCAAAATAGCGCAGTAGGCATCGGAGTTGAGCTTACCATGAATGGGGACCAAGGGTCCCAGCCCATACCAGGAGAAACACCCCCAGACCATAATTCCACCTCCGCCGAACTTGACTGTTGGCACAATGCATTCTGGCAAGAGACGTTCTCCAGGTAGACGCCAGACTCAGACCCTGCCATCCGAACGGTAAAGGGTGAACCATGATTCGTCACTCCAAAGAACCCGTTTCCACTGATCTACGGTTCAATTTCGATGTGCTTTGCACCACATTAACCGAGCAGCGCGGTTGGACTTTGTGATCAAAGGCTTATGGGCAGCAGCACGACCATGAAAACCAAGCAGATGTGCTTCCTTACGGATGGTATTCATTGAAACAATACTCTCGGATGCCTGTTGAAACTCCTCGCGGATGAGGGCCATCGGTTGGGTGCGGTTCTTCCGAATTTCTCTGGACAGCACTCGTCGGTCTCTATCTCCCAGTTTCGTTGGTCTGCCGACTCGGGGCACATTCCGACAATCACCGCTCACCTTCCACTTCTTTAACCACATAGGCCACTGTCGATTTTGGGTACTTCAGATCGCTAGATATGTCCCTTAAGGATCGGCCACATTTGTGATACCCGATAATTATACCTTTCTCGAAATCAGAGAGCTCCGAACTGCGAAGCATCTTTCATGCGACTAAAGCCGATGCTGTTTCCTACACGATATATACCGGCGGAGTCCGTGACGTACCTTAGGACCGCAGATATCGTTATTTGCATAGGTGTCCAAATACTTATTGGTAGTCAGTGTATTTCGCAGGTTATTTATATATGCAGTTTAGTTATTGCTATATTTTTATTGTTTATGACAGAAATGATGATGTGTGACGAATAACATTTTAAAATTTAAAGTTGTTTATATTAATGAAAGGAAGTTGTCTCATTGAATACAAATTTTAAAAGGCCCCTGATTTGAAGTACTAAGACCTAAAAATACAAAGTTCTGCAATCATTTTGTGTTATTTAGAGGTAAAAGATAAGTAATCAATCGGTTTTCACTCAAAAATTTCGGAAAGAGGGGGGGAGGATTTAAAAATTGGTGGTGTCAGGGCGTGACGACCGTGTGCCAAGGGATTACAAAAATCTATTGATTTAGATGAGTTATTTTTATGTATACATTGGTATAACTTATGCAAAATAAATGGAAATTTTTTAATTAATTACAAATTATTATATTTTTATACAGCTTAGCACTCATTTCTGCCAGTTCATTACCAGTTCGAACAGGTATAATTCTCTCGCCGTTTATCTTGTATCATAATTAACCACCAATGGCAAAGAACATCATCATTATTTGCAGGTTAAAATCACAATGGTTGTATGCTTGATCAACAATCAATGGTGGGGTGCTAAAGTGGAACTTTGCACAGGCACTCCTCTTAGACACGTGGTGGTCCAGTATGGGTACGTTCTGACGGAATGTATATAGCTGTCTGTTGCTACACAAACAAGCCCTAACCCATTTTTCTTAGGGATGTCATGAAAAGATTCAGTTAATTTTACCATCTTTATACAATTAATGACAACTTGGTGATATATATGTTCTTTGATTTTTGTTTTTAAAATACTCCTCCCAATGGTTAACATTTGCTAAAACCAAACACCTTTCCTGAAATGTATGAGGCCTGTTATTAAAGTGACGGCAGTTTCTGAATTGATTTAGAGGAAAACCATCTGTCTACTGTTTGTGTTTGATGGCATGGCGCATTGTCGTCCTGATAGACGTAAACTTGACTTTGAAATGTATTAACAATTGAAGGAAGCATTTTTCTTTCAACCACATTAATATATTAGGCTGCATTCATTTTTCCTTCTCTGATGTGAAGTCAACCTATTCTTCATAACTCGAGATGCAACCCCATATCATAATTGCAACTGGATGCTTTACTACTATTATAGTTTATGATGCTGTCATACAAATGGGATTCCCTACAAACGTGGTCAAAAAAAAATGTTTCGGCGCAGCACATACTTTATGTCATTGATCCCCAGTCCATCTCCATGATCACATAGCCACTGCAATAGTTGAAGCCTCTGATTTACATTAACGAAACATTTCTTCTTGGGCTTACAGGATCTTATACCATTTTCACTCAATCTCTGATTTACAGTCCACCAGGAAACATTAATTGAACAATTTATTTGCCATTTATTCTTCAATTTTTCACAACTATCAAAACAATCTTCTAACAATAAAAGAATAAAAGCTCAGGTCATTCTGTATCATGCTTTCCCTTTCTGTGCTGATCATGAAGATCAGCACAGAAAGCTGTCACCATTTGTCAGTTATCAGATGCGTTAAAAACTTGATTAAATTCAAGTTTTTAACGCATCTGATAACTGACAAATGGTGACAGCTATATTTCAAAAGTTAACTAGACAACCAATGCACTCCCGCTTACCCAGCAACAGCAAATTTGATTGTATGTTAAGCTTTTTAAAGCACTGAAACCGAAATTTTTCAGTGGTCTTTAACTCATGCCTAGATGAAAATTTTTCATAAATGCTGAAGTTTGTACAGACAGTTGTGAGATTTAAAGCAAGATTCCTAGAATAATTTCCATTGTCCATTTCCATTAAAGTGCAACTAGCAGAACAGGTAATCCCCAGTCAAACATCTCAAGTTAAAGATATTTTTTTTTACTTTTAGTTTAATATGTCTCTCAGTTTAAAAAACATTCCATCCACTTAATTTTTGGCAAACAGCCCTTAATCATAATCAAACAATTTAACTCTAGACAACTCATTTTTATAGAAAAAATAATACAGATCTCGAAATGTAAGAGAATTACTATATGTTCAGTCTCATACTCTGCATTATTTTGACATTACTTACTTATTTATAGTTATACAGTCGACGCTAGTTATAGAAACCATTTCATTACAGCAACTGGTGCAAAAAGTCCTCAGCTGATGACATGTTAAATTTATTTTCATTATTATGACCACTCGTTAAGTCATCTCTTGGCTTTATAATAACAGAGTTCATTGTAACGATTGTCAACTACATTACCAAAAATCTACTTTGTTCAATAAATTGTTTGCCTAACTTAAGCAAAGATAGAAAATAAGTTTTAGAGCTTTATGTAGAATGTTTTTAAATAAATTTCTTACATCAAAAATTATTCAAAACATTATAAAATACATGAAAATAAAATCAAGCTTTATTTACAGATATTTGTTCCAATTATTACAAATTTAAGTATATTTCAAAATCTAATCAACTACGTTTTCCAGTCCACCATAGCCTAAGAGAATTATCGCATTTTAAAAATTCAGAAGCAAACATATCTTCTTCCTCTTCAGAAAGCAATTCAGGCAACTTTCGCTGGCCAGATGATGAGCACAGAAGAGGCAAAAAAGGATGCATACTGCAAAACAACATACTATTAATTGGTGGAAAATAGCACTTGTACAAATTTATAAATGCTCATTTTAGAACCTTATTTGTAAAATGATATCGGTCATTTCTCAAGTTGAAACTACCCATAAAAATCTTTCAACATAAAAATAAAAAATAAATTAAAGAAATACAAATAAAATCTCCATGTAAAAAAATACTGTTTCAGAAAAAGTATTATGTAGCATTATACACACAATTAACACACTATCGGACACACATATACAACAAAATGAATCAAATCTCATTTCAGTAGACATGTGAAATATAAACGCATGCACCTTTTCAAAAAATGTGTACAGTTATTAGGTTATTCTGATACGGGGAAACGTAAAAAATGAGCAATGGTCTTGCCAGAACTCGAATCTGAACCTCTCGAATGCACGTCGAGTGTGCTAACCATTACACTAAGAAAACATGCAGAAAGGATGGAGAGAATGTAACATGTAAATAGTTTATTAAAAGAAAACTTTCATTGCACAATTATTATTACTACTTTTAGCATTGAAGTTTTTAAAACACTGCTGTTTATCGACAGCATTATACAGAATTTAAAAATACAGTTTATTTCTCCTTTCCTTTCGTGCACAGCACACATGCAATACTTTACATATTTTGGTATTCCTTTCTCAATAATCTCCTCTAAACTGTGCTATTGCATATTACTGGATAATCCCCTCTGGCAGATTGCAATTGCAAGAAAAATAGGCTTGGGTTTGTACCCTGGAGAAGGCATGGATGTTTGTAAGTGTATAGTGTCTGTGCAGCACGTTGCACTCAAAATACTGGCTAACCAGTAGTGCTAGACTGGCTTGCTGGTAGGGGAAGAGAATGTTAAAATATTTGCATGACTGGCTCTAGTAATGGCAACCGGCATTGATAAAAGGTGAAGTTATGCTCGCAGAAGAGCAGTTCAATTTGGTTGGTTCATGGCGAAGCAAGACTGCCCGAAGGAGCTCCGAAAGAATGTTTGCTGTATGGATGGTTTCCAGTCTCCAGACCAGCCCGATCCAATAGGATTAGCTAAGAATAACGCCCAAAATCAACATTTTGGTGTCCCACATCAAGACTGTCAGCAAGGTAAGTGATTTTTCTTTTTTATCATGAAAGCCTTAAAACTAGCATGCACCCCATATAGAAGATTATTTACTAAGGTGTGTAATGAATTTGATAATGAAGGAACTAAATTTAATCAGGAAAAAATAATTCAAAGTTATTGCTGAAAAGGCTAAAGTTTTAATTGATGTTGAAATGAAAATATGAAAATTAATGTTTAAAAAATCATGGATGAGACTTTAGTAATTAAGGAAACATGAATCTCAATTATATTTTGATACATGGAGACTTTTGAAAAATAAATTAAAAGACCTCACTTCTGGTAACCCGAATGTTAATACTTTAACTGATTTGGCCTTAGTTCAAAATAAATGTTGCAAAGATTAAATCACCTACTTTTGATGGTAATCTGGAAAAATAGTTAGGATTTTGGAGGCAATTCCAAAAGATTGGTAAAGATTCCACATTAGGTATTAATAATAAATTTGTTTACTTGGCACAGGTCATGGACAAGAATTTGCCTCCGAAGGAGGTGCTGAAAGCTTTCCGCCAACTAGCGATACTTATAAAAATGCAATAGAAGCATTATGAATGTGTTTTGGTAACAAGGAATTGCTGAGATTTATATTCGTGATTTGTAAACTCTTGTTATTAAAAATCAATGTACATATTCTTTGTAAAAACTGTGTGACGAACTTAAATCTAAGTTAAGAGCTTTAGAAACACTGGGAATAAACAGAGACAAATATTGTGCAATATTATATCCATTCGTAGAATCAGCATTGCCGAATGAAGTACTAAAACCCGAGAGAGACTTAGGTTTTCACATAAAGAGTCAAAAAGTTTAAAGGAAAAAAACAGTGAGTTAAAGGAAAAGGAATCTGACCTTGAATGCTTTTTGTATTTCTTACGTGGTGAATTTGCAAGTGAGAAAAGAATTTCTTTGGCGGCTAAATCTTTTAAAGTCTCTGACCAGTTAGCTCATGGTAGTAAAAAGGTAAATTCAAGTTTAACTCTTTGAGGGGCAGGAAAAGGGAATTAACTTTTTCAGCAAAACTCTTGTTTTATTTACTATATCAGGTGTTACAATGAAATTATTTGTGACAATTACACATATTTTGTCCAAGACCCATGAAAAAATACCTCTGCAGGTTAGTGTCAGTGGCCACTGCCCACAGAACACATCCCTACTAGTCAGTCTCTATGGTACCAACAGAAACAGTTTTTCTTTTTCAAGCAGAGTGCAATTTTGCATGTGCTACATTCCCACACTGTTCTTATAGGCTTTTTCTTGGTGCTGCAGAGTGCACATCGTCGTGATGTTGACTTCGATGGCTGATGCTTATTTTCTTGAAGCCGAATTGCTGCATCAGCTACTGGCTTATGTTTCTTGATTGCCATCTAGTGACCTACAAGGGAACTGTGTGGTCTTGAACGGAAACGGTCAGTCTTGAAAACCACTTGAACGTCTTACTGAAATGATGAAGCAAGTCCTTAGAAAGATTCTTAAGCAGGTTTGTTTAAATTACGAAGACATGTACACAGTATTGTGAGACTGGAAAACAATTTTGAATGATCAACTGCTTACTCCTGCTGACTTTTTGAAAGAAATTAGAAATAATAATGTGCCGAATATAAAGTGTAGCACCAAACCAAATCATTTACAATGAAGATTTCAGTACAGTCAAACTGTATGAGAAACATTTAAAAGGAGATTTCATAAAGAATACTTAATTCTCAAGATTTCCCATAGGACAGCTGGAAGAAAACTTGCTGTTATTCTTTTGCTGGGTAGCAGTGACGAGAAGAGACTTTTTTGGCCTCTTGATGGTATAATAGATTTACTTCCAGGAATTGATGGAATAAATTGTCTTGCAAAAGTGAAAACTCAGAATTGGAATTTTGCTTAAAGCAATTCGAACTTTGTATCCCTTGGAGGTAATGCAAGATGATGTAGCCATGAAGCTACAGAAGGAAGTACAAGAAGATTTGGTATCAGATTCAAAACTCACTGTACACGATGATAAATATGTAAGATCCGAAACTGCAACTTGATCAGGTAGAATTGTGAATCCACCAGACAGATTGGGATATTAGTCAAGGCTGTATTGCTTTCCTCTTTTATTTTGTTATGCAAGTTAAAATTTTGTTTTCCTCTCCTTAGGTTGGAAGATGTTAAATAGTTACATAACTGGCTCCAATAACACTCGCAGAAGAGCAGTTCAATTTGGCTGGTTCACAGCAAAGCAAGACTGCCGAAGGAGCTCTGAGGGAATGTTGGCCGAATGGATGGGTTCAAGCCTCCAGTCCAGTCTGGCACAATTCAATTCCAGTAGACCAAGATCTGTAAGAGCGGCAGTAGAGTCCAGTCTAAATCTGATGGCGATTTATGTGTGGGGAACACCAAGTGGCTTTTGGAACTATGCAGGATGGGGTCTTCTACCTAGTTGCTGAATAGCTGCCAGTTAAAAGCAAGCATTTCCTAGGAGTTTAACTTCACAAGAAGAGCCTACACCTAAAATGTTATGCTTATAAAAGTGAAGCAACAACTGTTGTTAGGCATAGATTTCTAGGATAGAAACTCTATCGAATTTCAGGGCGAACAAAGTCTCTCTTCATCAACAGCAAAGAAATTTGCAACTAACTCAAGTTACGAACATATTTATACCCTAACAAAGTCAAGAGAGATGAGAGAGTAATGCAATCTATTAGTAGAAATAATAAGAAAAATTGAAAAATTAGGATAATTGAGATTTAAAAGCATTAGGTATGATTGGATTAAAATCATTAACTAAACAAGGTAAATTTTTGTGAATGTGAAAAGCTTCAGGAAAACCTAATTCTCCAGTGGAAGAAGCTTTCTGGATATTTTTTGCAGAGCCAAAATCAAAATTGTGATTACATTTTCAACTATGATTAGCAATCGAAGACTTGTAAATTTCACTTTTTCAGACACAAGATTCGTTTTCCTTAATGCGAAACCTTAATGCTCTTTTGGTTTCGCCTGATATATCTCGAACCGCACTGGCAAGATATGCTATAAATACCCCAAGAATTGAAATAGTATCTTTATGAACTGATCTTCAAATTGAATCTGATTTCAATACAACCGTTTACCTTAAATCCTCTTCTGTTTGTCTGCCTCCCTATGCTAAGTCAGGTCACCCGACAAAACAAAAAATGGCTTCTGTTTACTATGTTTTTCTCACTCTCAATGTTTGTTCCTCTGAATCACTACTTGATAATGAACGCAATTATTTGATAGCAGTTTCTATTGACAGAGGATTTTCTCCCATGGCCATTCATAAAGCTCTTTGAAAAGGTTTCCTCTTTCTAACCAAGAAAATATTCCACTGTTTAAAAATAACATTAATAATCTAGTTGTCCTTGCCTTTCATCCTTCTCTCAGTTACAAAATTGAAAGATTTCTCCAGAACTTCAATTTTTAAGTTACTTTCTCGCCTATCAATAAAATATATAGTTTAGTTCATAAAGATACTATTTCAGACTTCTGTTCTTGGGGAATTTATAGCATATCTTATCAGTGTAGTTCAAGATATATCAGGTCAAACAAACAGAGCATTAAAGTTTCGAATTAAGGAACATGAATCTTATGTTCGAAGAGGTGAAATATACCAGTCTTCAACTGCTAATCATAGTTGGAAATTGAATCTGCAAAAATTATCCAGAAAGCTTCTTCCACTAGAGAATTAGGTTTTCTTGAAGCTTTAAACATTCACAAAAATTTCTCTGTTTAGTTAATGATTTTAATTCAGTCCTACCTAATGTTTTTAAATCTCTATTAGCCTATTTTTCAAGTTCCGTTATTATTTCTACTAACACATGGTGCTACTGTTTCAACTTCCTTAGGGTATAAATATGCTCATAGCTTGATTTTTCAGTTGCAGATTTCTATGCTAAAAATCCACACATAATACAGGTTGTTGCTTAACTTTTATGATAGTAAGATCTTCTTTGCTTGTAATTCCTGACAAAATATCATCTGATAAGTAGGTTCTAAAACATCCTTTACTGCCAAATATAGCTTCATGTAGACTGCGATCTGTTCCAGAGATGTGCTGTGTTTTTCATGAACTGGATGAATTTTATTCTTTCTCACCATTTCATTGTATTGGTTCCAAGCCAAGCGGATTAACATCTTTACTCTTTCAACTGAACTTTGTGACTGACCATGTCTTCTCTTTCCATGAACCGTTTTGAATTTATGCCATATAGCACAATCTTCTTCAATAATATGATTGGCGAATTCTTGACAATTGTCACTCTGCAAGATGCACTTTGCGCCAGATATCGGGAACACAGCCAAAGAGGTGACACGCAACTTCCTCAGTTGGTTTGGTTTTTAAAGCTTTTAATTCAATGAATTTCATTAAATGGTCTTGATAAACCATGATAAATTTAAAATCTTTTATCCACTTGCGATTGCACATCAGTGAGATCAGCCTGACACCCCGAATTTAATTTGCTGTTTTTCATTGGTTTATAAACAAGGTCTTTCCTTGGAACATTTTGTTTATTCTGATAAGGTTCACAAAGATTCAAATACATCATTACAGTTTTAACTGTTGTAATCTTACTTTGTCTTAACTACTTTTATCATTCAGTTTAGCCCTCCACGGCTAATTGCAAATTGTCAGTCTCATGCATTATTTCAAAATTCACTTCCGTAAATACATAATAAATCAACATAATAATTTTTAATTTTTAAATGGGATGAGAAGATATCTTGATAGTTATTTATAACCTCCTGGTGATTTGACAGTGGATCCCGCATTTTTGCGGATGTTCACAAATACTTCGCGCTAGACAGTTTCAATTATTCAATTTGCTATGTAGTGCCAATCTGATGTTTCTTTTGTTGTCAGTTGTCAAAGTACGCATAACAGTTTTGAAATTTTCACAAAATTTACTGTATTTATAGGCACAGTGGATGACGATTTAGAAGTTATGAAGTCACGTTTTGATGATCCCATTGAGACTGAAAACAGAAAAACAATCATCAGTTATTTATTAAAGAAAGTTTTTTAATTAATTTTTTGCAAAAGTTAAGGAAAGCAAAGCGCATTACCACTGTCAAATCACCAGCAGGATATAAATAACTATCAAGATATCATCTCGTCCCATTTAAAAATTAAAAAAGGCTCCGTAAATAAATAATACCATTGATTTATTTATTTATTGACGGAGGTGAATTTTGAAATAATGCATGAGACTGACAATTTGCAATTAGCCGTGGAGGGCTAAACTGAATGATAAAAGTAGTTAAGACAAAGTAAGACTACAACAGTTAAAACTGTAATGATGTATTTGAATCTTTGTAAACCTTATCAGAATAAACAAAACATTCCAAGGAAAGACCTTGTTTTTAAACCAATGAAAAACAGCAAATTAAATTCAGAGTGTCAGGCTGATCTCACTGATGTGCAATCGCAAGCGGATAAAGATTTTAATTTTATCATGGTTTATCAAGACTATTTAATGAAATTCATTGAATTAAAAGCTTTAAAAACCAAACCAGCTGAGGAAGTTGCGCGTCACCTCTTTGGCTGTGTTCCCGATATCTGGCGCAAAGTGCATCTTGCAGAGTGACAATTGTCAAGAATTTGCCAATCATATTATTGAAGAAGATTGTACAATATGGCACAAGTTCAAAACGGTTCATGGAAAGAGAAGACATGGTCAGTCACAAAGTTCAGTTTAAAGAGTAAGATACTGAAAAGATGTTAATCCACTTGGCTTGGAACCAACACAATGAAATGGTGAGAAAGAATAAAATTCATCCAGTTCATGAAAAACACAGCACATCTCTGGAACAGATCGCAGTCTACAGGAAGCTATATTTGGCAGTAAAGGATGTTTTAGAACCTACTTATCAGATGATATTTTGCAGGAATTACAAGCAAAGATCTTAATATCATAAAAGTGAAGCAACAACCTGTATTACGTGTGGATTTTTAGCATAGAAACTCTTTGAGGGCGAGCACTCTTCATCAGGAGCAAAGAAATCTGCAACTGGAAGACCAAGCTATGAACATATTTATACCCTAAGGAAGTGGGGACAGTAGCACCATCTGCTACTAGAAATAATAATAGCAATTGAAAAATTAGGGTAATAGAGATTTAAAAGCATTAGGTAAGATTGGATTAAAATCATTAACTAAACACAGTAAATTTTTGTGAATGTGGAAAGCTTCAAGAAAACCTAATTCTCCAGTGGAAGAAGCTTTCTGGATAATTTTTGCAGACCCAAAGTCGAAAGTGTGATTAAATTTCAAAATTATGATTAGCAATCCAAGACTTGTAAATTTTACCTTTCCAGACACAAGATTCATGTTCCTTAACACGAAATCTTAATGCTCTTTTGGTCTGGCCGATATATCTCGAACCACACTGGCAAGATATGCTATAAATTTCCCAAGAAGTGAAGTCAAAAATAACTTGAAAATTGAACTTCTGCAGAATTCTTGCAATTTTGTAACTGAGAGAAGGATGAAAGGGAAGTACGACTAGGTTATTAACATTATTTCTAACAGCAGAATGTCTGGGTTGAAGAGGAAAACTTTTTAAGACCTTTATCAATGCCCATGGGAGAAAATGGCAACTGCTCTCAAATAACTGAGTTCTTTATCAAGTAGTGATTCAGAGGAACAAATTTTGAGAGTGAAAAAGGCATAATAGTAAAAAGAAGCCATTTTTTTTGTTTAGTCTGGTGACATGACTTAGCATGCAAACAAACAGAAAAGTATTTAGTAGTGTTGAAATCAGATTCATTGCGGATTATAAGAATATCATGGAATGAAGAGTATTGGCAGATTCAGATTCAAATGTAAATGGATACAAGGATCAATTGAATTAATAATACTTAAAATATATGAAAAGTCCTCTTTGTTACCATCGAAAAACGTGAAAGTGACATCAGGGTAGCGAATCCAGAGACAAAACGATAGTTTCTCAAATAATTTGACTTCAAAATAGTGCATGTAAATATAAGCACTGTAATAACACCTAGTCAATGATTGGACAGTATATGAGATGATTTAACAGCTGTTTTAACTTTTGTGAGGTCAGAAGTTGAAGTATCTTTAGGGATTGAGTAATATGGGCCTTCACTTATAAGTTTTGTCTCTGATTTCGCTACATTGATGACACTTTCGTGCTTTTTGATGGTGACTTATCCCATATTTTATAGATTATTAATTTGATTGATCCACTTATCCAGCTCACATTTGAATCTGAAAATACTCTTCTCTTCCTTGATATTCTTGTAATCCGCAATAAATCTGACTTCAGCACTACTGTTTACCGTAAATCATTTTCTATTCGTTTGTCTCCCCATGCTAAGTCATTTCACCCAACTAAACAAAAAATGGCTTCTTTTTACTATTATGTTTCTCGTGCTCTCGAAGTTTGTTCCTCTCTACTTGATAATGAACTCAGTTATTTGAGAGCAGTTGCCATTGACAGAGCATTTTCTTCCATGGTCATTGATTTCTCCCATGGTCTCTTAAAAAGTTTTCCTCTTCCATCCAAGAAAACATTCCGCTGTTAGAAATAACATTAATAACCTAGTCGTGCTTCCCTTTCATCCTTCTCACAGTTACAAAATTGCAAAAATTCTCCAAAAGTTCAATTTTCAAGTTATTTTCTTTCCTATCAATAAAATCCATAGTTTTAGTTCTTAAAGATACTATTTTTGACTTCAGTTCTTGGGAAATTTATCGCATATCTTGTCAGTGTAGTTCAAGATATATCAGGCCAAACCAAAGGAACATTAAAGTTTCACATTAAGGAACATGAATCTTGTGTCCGAAAAGGTGAAATTTAAAAGTCTTCGAATGCTAATCATAGTTCGAAATTGAATCACAATTTCAACTTTGGGGCTGCAAATATTATCCGTAAAGCTTCTTCCACTGCAGAATTAGATTTTCTTGAAGTTTTTGCATTTACAAAAATTTACTGTGTTTAGTTAATGATTTTAATCAAATCGTATGCAACTCTTTTAAATCTCAATTATCATAATTTTCCAATTTTTGTTATTATTTCTACTAAGAGTTACCACTACTTCTCATCTCTCTCGACTTCCTCAGGGTATAAACATGTTCGTAACTACCTTTTTTTAGTTGGAAATTTCTTTGCTCCTGATGAGGAGGGACTTTGTTCGTCCTCGAAATCGATAGTTTATATGCTAAAAATCTACGCCTAACACAGGTTGTTGCGTCACTTTTATGATTTATTTGATGCATATTTTTCTTTTGTCTCAATGTTTTATTTACTTTGGATGTTAAGTTTTCTTACTTAACATCGTGTTAAGTAAGAAAACTTAACATCCAAATGTTAAGCTGTTAAATAAACCATTAAGTTTCTGATCAAGGTTTGATCTCTTTTGAAACTTTCATTTACTTAATAGCAGACCTCACATAAAATACCTTCAAAACCAAAAACTAAAGAAAATGCCTGGCTCATTGTTGTTTAAACAGAAGCATTACAAGAATTACTTTACCAAGTACTCAAATGATTATTATTACTAAAATAAATATTATTTAGCTACAAAACTGAATTTACCAATATTTTAAAGCTATGAAAATTTGATTATTTTAAATAATAATCACTTTAATAGTACATAGATTGGCATAACTAGCTCTGACCCAATTAACAGTACATTATTGCATTCAGTCCTAATTTTCTATTTTGTGACATGAGAGGGGAAAAATTACCTAATTCCATTCACACAGTCTTCGTGAGCTAAGTAGAACTGTATTGGTTCTAAAACATCAAAATCATCTCCACTTCCAGCTATGGGTTCCTTCAAAGTGTCCCAAACAGAAATAATTCCATTATAATTACCAGAAACAACGTAGCGCCCAGATCTAAAATAAAAATATGTGTTCAATATAGAAAACAAGCTCAAATAACTTTCTATAACATGAGTATCTAAGAATTTCTTCCACATAAAGCAAAAATTTTGAATAACTTACATATGTTAACGCAATTGAAACATTATATATTTTAACTTCTGAAATGTTGTGATATGTATTAGTTGTAAATAACTGAAAATCCTCCATGAAAGGAATAAAAATTAAAAAATTACTACGAATAAACTAAGAATTGCTAAAAATATGAAATTTTATAATATTCACAACTAAATAATAAATTGCATGAATGCAATAATAGTGAATATGAATGAATAAATAATGAAATAATAATAAATATGAATAAATAAATAAACAGAAGCCCACCAGCACCAGAGTGATAAAGTCACTGGACAATGGTAGTTTAGTCTGGGGTTCGAATTCACGAATGGGCTGGCTGCATGGGCATTTACGTGGTTTTCCCCACGTGTAACATGTATACTATCTAGTTGCTCCTCAAGACGTCCTTCACAAAGGCATCCTTCCCATTAGGCAGATAGCCCTCGAGGGCTTTGCCATAATCAAAATTTAAAAAATGAATTAATAATGGAAATGAATAAATAATGAAATAATAACACATGCCGCAATTCTGATAACAGCACACATCTTCAATGACGAAGAGATTTGAGGCATGTTTTATACCTATCTTAAAAAGTTCAATTTTCAGATTACCCCTATCTATAACTTCACAAAATGAACTATTAACAAAAAGCTCAAAAAAATATATTTTTTAAATTTTAGAGAAAGGATTTTTCAAATCATGCTTTAAATAAAGCATTGGAAAACAGGGAAAATGTACTCAATGATTAGTTATAAATATTACATCATGAGATTATAATGTCATCTATCATAAAAAAGAATAACAAAACACAGAAGAAAACAAATACTGAATTCAATTCATGAAAGGAAACTCAGTTGAACATTCATAAAAAATAGGTCTTTACCTAAAGAAAATCGATAGATGATTTAATTTTGTCATACAAGTGTATAATGGTACATTAAAGGAATCAGGCTGAAAAAATATACTGAATGTTATGCAATTCTAGAAATAAAAACAGGAACACATCTAATGAAGCATTATTCCACATATCTGATGATACCAAGCAAAGAAAAATGCAGTACTCAAAAATCACTTAGCATGAAAAGTAGCACTAGTTTTTCAAAAATGCAAACTGCTCATCTGGTATTAATGATGTGATATAGCATATTCTCCCTCAAATATTGCATTTTTCCTCATGGAAAAAGCATATATAGCTGTTAATTAATCAAAATAAATCCAAGCCTCATGCTGTTAAGTCCACAGTCTTTGTTCAAAAAACAGTACTTTTCTACTGTTCCACCACGATTTTACATCAAATTTTCTAATACAAAATGGTCCATATACATATTAAGCATGAATTTCAATTAAAAGCAAAATAGTACTTACGTTTTTAATTACCTTTTAACATTATTTTTTAGTATGGTAAATTCAGTAAGCAAAGAAAACATAAAATTCATGATATATAAATGCATTATATAAGTGAAGAAGACGGCAAAAATTGTTTTGTATGAGAGAACTTCTTATTGATGAATTTTTTAAATGTGTTCAATTGTGATCAAATGATCAATCATTAATTTAGAGCTATTATGTATTACAATTTTAAATTATAGTACCATTATGAGATTTATCTCAAGCATCATTTCAATACAGAAATTGAACTGGTATTAATTTTCCAACAATGTGCCAAAACTATACAAATTTTAAGCAAATCCCAATTAATAAGAAAAGTGTATTACTTGCTCAAATCAAAGTACATCCGTTGGTGAGTTAAACATGATCTTCGCATGCAGTACAACACTGAACCTAAATTGCGCACATCCCAACATAATATTTCTGGGTCCTAAAATAAATAATATGAATTATAAAAAGTAAAAAAACTGTAAAATGTAAAATCAAATATATGAAATTAATGAAATTAAAAATATCAAAACGTTTTTCAAAATGTTCACAGATATTTAATTTTTCTGCATTTATGATGCCCATACAAAATTTTCAATAAAAAAATTATCAATTTAATAAAACATTAATTGAATTAAAACATACTTTGAAATTTAAAATGTATCAAAATGCTAAATTTCTTAATTATAAAAGAGTTGAAAAGAATAAATAAAATATGTGGAGAAAGTTTGTGTATAGTACCATTAATTACAATGCTATTACAATTTGCATACAGAAAATAAAATAAGTGGAGATATTTCCTTTAAATTTTCTATATCATATTTCAGCTTTTTCTTTATATCAACATGTATTTCTTTGTATCAGTCTTAACCTTTTCACGACGGGGCGCCTTTGTTTAAGACGCGCGCTCAGGACGAAGCGGAAGTGAAAGGAATTATGCTACAGGACGGGGGTTTTGCTCCACTAGGCCTAAGTTTAGAAAAAAAATCGCAAATAATTAAGTTTAAGTCCTACCACCGTAATTTTTGGTAGTATTTTAGTTATTACGTA
>KK113548.1:161211-182431 GCA_000611955.2 Stegodyphus mimosarum | reverse complement strand
TCTCATTTGTAGTAAAATACATTTTCAAATTAGGCTTCTTGATAATGCCCATCAGTATTATCATTGCAAAAAACACTTTTATGTTTTCAATACTTAGATTTGAAAATCTGGCTGATTTAGAAGTTGATGGGACACTTCTTTGAGCGCTTTCTGAAAAACTGTTTGTTTCTTTAACAATCAAATTTAAAAGATCATTATCAAAGAAAATATTGAAGAAATCAATTTCTTTTTCTGCATGATCTACAGAATTTGTTCCCGGTATTCCAGTAAATGTATAAGGATGCAATTCCTCAAGCTCTCGAGTCCAAGATGAAGTATCTTCAGTCGAACTTTTACGGGATGTGGAAGGCAGGCATTCAGCCAGCTCAGTCTCTGACAAAAAGTCCGTGTCAGAATCGTTAGAAATATCACTTTCTAACTCTTTAGCAAATGAATCATCACTTTCATCTATGTCGCTAGTTGGTTCATTTACCATACGAGTATATTCATCCTCTGATAAATAACGCTTCCTCGCCATAATAATCTAGAGTGAAGGCTTTCCGAAATAACAAGAGTCTAGTCTAGTCTAGTCGAAAACGCTATTGCCGGGATACCGCATAATATGAAGTGCATAAAATATATCAAAAGGCAATACAAACTGTAACAAAACTGATGCTGAAACCCTAAAAGAACCCACATAGTAGCGAAAACAAACAAAAAAAAAGTGTTCAGAGAGCTATCAGAAGCGAGAATGCTTATATCACGTGGAAAGTTAAAGAGCCGAGCTGCGTTTGTTTACATTACGATTTCCCCCCTCCCCAGCCACAGCTGACAAGCAAAATGCATAAAACAGACTGAATATAAACAATCTGAAGGTCTGAATACTAAAACAACGTCCAGTTTAAATGTAATGGACACAGAGTGCCATCTAGTGGCTATTAAAAATTGTTTCAGCTTAAAATGTATATCTGCACTGCCCGTTCACTAGGCCAGTTCTCCACGAGTGCACGGGTGAACTGCCCGGCCCTCACATGCGTCCGTACGAAATGCATATATGATTCGCCCATCGCGAAGAGGTTAATAGTGAAATAATCGATCACATTTAGGTTCACATGCAGAATATTTAAACAGAAAAAATATGTAATTAACTCATTTCATTGAAAATCAAATCTAAAACAAAACTATCAGCAATTAGTTCCTTTTTTAACAGCTAAGTTGATGGGGGGGGGAGAGATATAAGATGACACCTAAACAATTCAGTATGGAAATAAAGAATATAGTATTTAACCCCTTAACTGCTGTGGGCGTATATATATATGCCTTGCTCAGCCAATGCATTAACTGCCCCGGACGTATACATACGCCCTTCCGAAATGCTGTCATTTGCTTTGCGCTGCTACCAGTAAAATTATTCGCAAAGCTTTGGAATGCAACACCACAATGACCTTGATGAGTATGCGAAGGAGGATACTACTTTAGAGAAGGGAGAAAACTTGCACTTATTTTCCCCCTAATAGATCGCATAACTGCCTGCGCCTGTGTAAAAAAACGATGGCACTGGAGAGTGAATCTTGTACGTTTTCTGTGGCAGTTAAGGGGTTAAGCATAATGGCAAGTCATAATATTTAGAAACATACAGACTTCCAGCATGAGTCATTATTTGCTGGGTTTTCAAGCTCATATCCAGTGGCTTCCTGTTATAAGATAAAGCAGTCAATAATATTTATCGATGTCAGTGATATCTTCTACACAAAGACTAAGATAAATCTTATAAATTCGTTATGATGAAATACGAAGATAAATCACATAACATCTTAATGATACTGCTTAAAGCTTTCTTTCTGTCTCTGCACATATGTATAAAGCAAATATTTTTGGAAGAAAAGGAAAAATCAAATAATCCTTTTTAAAATGCATTTACAGCTGGTGAAATAAATAATATAATAATTTCTTTAAGAAAAGTATAGTACAAAGTCTGAGATCCATATGTATTACGACTTCGTTAATTCAGGATTTGGGATTTCTCCAGATACTAGACCCTCAGTTTAAATTTAGTACGATGACATCTAGAAATTATAAAATTAATAACATGAAATAGTAATTTATGAAATACTGAAGCATTTATAACCTTGAAAGAATAAGTTCAATTGTTAAAGTCTGTAATTACCGCATTGAGAATTCGCACTAAACTGTCAATCGAAAATTTTAATTTTTCAACACTCTCTCTTCACAACTGTTAGTCAATGGTCACTTTCTTCACTATTGGTAGCAATATTTTCTAAATTTAGAACCATACTACAGATTTCACCATCCATTAGTTGACTGATAACTGGGGCATTGCCATCACAATGAAAACCTTCTGTTATATCATCTTCATTTATTACCATTTCTCCACAAATTCCATTAACTGAAAAATTTTGCCTTTTGTTTGCGATAACTGAAAAACTTCAAAGTTACAGCTATCATCGTAAAACTTAGTTGCTGTCCATGTGTTTCATAGAAAAATGATTGCCAGAACCTCAAGGAGGTTGGACTTCTACTTCCACACCAATGTTGAGGACGGGCACCTGGGGGAGGGGGGTCAAAGGTCTCCACACCTCTCCTCTTCCACTACGTAAAACAACATGAGAGGACTTTCAGGTCACCGTACATTTACAGAGCCTCCATGCCACAAAGACACTATACATTTACAAGGGATTCGAGCCTGGGCCCTTCAATACCCTAACCACTATACTGTTTGGGTGGTATAAAACTTTGCACTATTGGCGATATATCATGAGATTAGTGTCTAAAGACATGTTGTTCTGCTTTCCTTCACATACCTAAAGCTTATCGGAGTTCCAAATAAATAAATTCCCATGGCCAGGACTAGTCATTTTGCGGCCTGATGCGGTCTCTGCAGGACCAAAATTCTGCTGCCAAGCACTTACTTAAGTTCTAAAAATTTTGCAACCTCTAAATTTTACACCCACTGCCTGCCCTAAATTTTAAAAATTTTGCTATCCCTTAATTTTGTTTTTCAGACCTTCTCTAAATTTTATTGCCATTCCTTAATTTTGCTGTTTAGTGCTTCTCTAAATTCTAAATATTTTGCCTTTCCTAAATTCTAATCTGGCACAAGTACTGGGTTTAAACTGAATAACAAATCAGTTATTCTCAATTCAAACAGCATAAAATGTAATCTTTCGATCTATGAGTATCATTTACAAAACCTATTTTTTGCATATGGAAAAAAAAAATTTTTTTTAATTTCTCTTTGCCAACACACTGAACCCCTTCACAGCAAAATTAACTGAAGTCCGTAATCATTGCTAAACATACTCTCAATATAAAAGGTTTCATGCTCTTTTCAAAAGTAAAAAAAAAGTTTACACGTCCCTGCATGAGTCACTTTTCAAATTGCAGTGTGCTGATAGTCATACGATGAGGAAAGCAAAAAATAATAAATAATGAATTTCCAGGTTTGTGTCAGTGCGGAAGTGAAATTAAGAACTGAGACTCTCCACATGTTTTGTTATGAAAAATATCAAATGCAGAAAATTAAAGCAAAAAAAAAATTTTTTTTTAAAGATTGTTGGCAATTAGAAGGTCCAAATTTTAGATCATTGGGGATACTGGACATCCAGATTTCAGACTTTGTACTGTATTAAATCAAACTCTCTCCCTCATGGACAACAAAAATTTGAAAATATGCCGTCACTTTATAGCTAATATGAATACTCTAACAGTATAATAATAAATTACCAAGAAACACAATGATAATCAGTTGGCAGATAGTGCTTCAATAATTTGTTACTATTGTTAATTACAAGAATTTATCTGATTTGAATGTTCCTTCAATGAAAATAATATTCAAAAGAAACACTTTTATCTTTACTACTGAACCTCACACCCAAAAAAAGAGAATTTTCAAACATTGTATTATTTTTATTTTGAAAGAACCTTACAGACTGAATTTGCAAACACACACACAACAACAACAACAAAATTTTTTTAAATAAATTTTTAACATTATATCCACTATGCACTTACATATAAATTTCCCACTTACTTTTCTGCCTCCACTGTACAACAGCAAACCATCTGGAGAAAACTGCAGCTGTGTAATTCCACCTTTTTGTCCTTCCAAAAGAGAGATTAGAAAGCCAGAAGGTTCAGCATAAATTCCAACTGCAAAATATAAAAAAATGAGATTTATAAAAATAAAATAAACGTTTTGTACATGTTTGAAAAAAAAAAGATATGAGGTAAGAAAGAATTTAAAATTAATTATTAAATATGCATGTACACTCTATAACACATGGGAAAAAAAGCACCAAGAAGTTATCTGAATGAGATAAAATCACATATGCTGATACCTTATGCATATGATTAATTTTTGACAACCATTGGCTGACTAGCTGGAGCTTCAAGTGCATCTCAGTGGAGCATCCTGATGGTGTATAAAATAGAACACATTCCAATAACGCACACCTTCCACAAATATAGTTCTGTCGACCTATGTGGACTGTACCAATGCCTTGCATACAGTATGAGCAGATGCCACCATTTGAGAAAAGACATGTATAAGGAAGAAGGGAGGTTAAATCATAGGATCGCTAGACATTTGGGTCAGAGTGATGCTACCATTCAATGATGTTGGCAGGAATGAGTGAACCGTGACCAAACAAAGTGTCAAGATGGGAGCAGTCGAACAAGAGTGAAGACAGAAAGTGAGAACAAAGTGATCATTTGATTCACGCTAACAGCCCTTGATGCATGCTCATCAACAGTCCAATGTGTAAGCAGGACATCAGTGACTGCAATGGCCGTTGAGAAGCAATTCAGTAAAAGGGGGTATCATTACGAGGCCATTGCACTGACTGCTCCTGAACATTGCACATTGCCAGGAATATTTGCAGTTATGTCAGGTGCATTCACCCTGAGATGGAATGGAGTAGAACAGTTTTCACTGAGGAGTTCCACTTCAAATTGAATCTCCAATGGTCTATTAAAACGTGTCTGGAAATATCCAGAACAGCTATGGGATACTCACTTTACTTTTGTCCACTCCACAGCCTGATTACCAAGAGTTACGGTACAGCATGCCATTTCATTTGATAGCTGGATACCTCTGGTTGTCATTCATGATACTCTTGCAGTACATCTATGAGACTGCCAAGTTATACAAGGTATGCCTTTCTACTGCATATCTTTGTGCTTCTCTTCTTTGTTAGCATGATCACCAGATCTCTCCCCAACATAGTACATTTGGGCTCTGGTGAACAGGTCTCTCTGACCATTCCTGGATCATGCCGATCTAACTCGCCAATTGGAACACTTATAGCAAGTAATCTCACAGCAGGACATTTACATACTTGATGAATCAATGTCTAACCGGATAACAAGAGCAAAGGTCAGAGGTAGCCAAAGCATTATTGATTTTTTTTTAAATGCTCTTATAGCTGTATTTCCTGAATAAAATATTCAATTCTTATAACACTGTCTGCATTTTATTTTCAATGCATGAACACCACATCCATGATTTCCGTTTCACTTCGATAACTTCTTGGTGTATCATTTTTCACATTACAGAGTGTAATATGCAAGATCATGTCTTAAAAATTACTTTTATGCAATATTCTAAAATAAAAATTAAATGAATAACATTCATAGCTCTGTGGAGAATCACATCAAAATAAAAAAAATGTAGTCACCTCAAAAATGATAATCTAAATGCTGAACGCTAGATATTTGAACCATTAAGAGGTATTTGCGAGACAACATGATTTTACACTACAGAATCAATAACCTCTCCAATATTATCTTTACTGGATAATATAAAATATGTAATTTCACGGTAGATGTCAGAGGATTTTAGTAATGTACACTGTCATTAAAGCTGTTTAATTTCAAAGGCTCGGAGACCACTAATTCTGCATTTCCTCTCATATCATCTTCAATCACAAGGAATCATTTAAATACAACCCAGAAAGTAAATGGGTGTGGCTAACTCAGTCTGCAAAATGTACCAGGCATTCTAAATATACAGGGAACTCTCTAAAATCTTTGACTAGAAAGAACTGTCAAATGTTCGCTGACAGAAGAACTTTATGCATTATGAACACAATTTATACTACACTTTGAAAGTTGTATGAAGCTGTCATATGAAGGAAAACTATGAAAATAAAATACCAAAATAATCTGGAAAACTATGAACAGAAAATAACAATGTCACATTTTATTTAGCAGTTAGTCAAAATGATATTGGTACACTAGATACAAAATGAATGATTCAATTTCCTTGGGAAGAGTAAAATGCATGAGAAAACTTTATGGATTAGAAACTAAAAATGAACTTATATCTCATTGCGAAGAATTCTTCAATAGCACTGCAGCGTATCACAGGCCAAGGATGTCTCAATAAGCTTCCTCCAACGGATTTGATTAGTCGCTACAGTCCGCCAACGAATGATTTTTAAAGCCTTGAGATCTACCTTTACACAATCAATCCATCTTATATGAAGTCTTCCTCTTTTCCAGTATCTTCTACACTTGCAAATGTCACCTTTTTAACATGGTTTAAGTTGTCATATCTAAAAATATGTCCAAGCCACCTGATACAGTAAGATTTGATGACTCAGATAACATTAAGTTGTTTGTAGCTCCTGTACATTTCATGGTTAAACAAAATTCTTCATCTATTATTTTCTGTAACTGGGCCATATATTTTTCACAGTATTTTTCTTTCAAGAAGTCTGTAGAGATATTAGGTTATTTGGAAGTGGGAAATGTGAAAAATGAGCAACGCCTCCACCGGGAATCGAACCACGGACCTCTCGGTTACGCGTCGAGCGTGCTGACCACTATACCACAAAGGCATGCAAGGAAGGCGGGAGAAATACCTTATAAGTCTTTCTTCATCTGTTTTTGTTATTGGCCAGCATTCACTACCATACAATATGATAGGACTAATATGAGTTACATAAAGATTTATTTTTGTCTTGAAGCTTAATAATTTGGACACTAACAAATTTTTTAAACCATGATGAAATCTACTAGCTCTAAATAATCTATTGTCAATTTCAAGTTTAATATTGCTGTCTATAGAGATGACAGTACCGAGATACGTAAACTAAGAAACGCCGTCAAGAGCATAAGAATTTATTTCCATTGAGAGAGGATTATGTACTCTTCTAGTGACTGCCATAAATTTTGTTTTACACTCATTAATGGTTAGTCCACTGTCTCTGGCTACAGACTCTAGAGGAATAAAAGTCTCCACAACTGCCTGTTTACTTCTACCAATAATGCCGATGTCATCGCATCGACTATATAGATCTCTGAAGTATGGTGCCTATAGTTATAATTCGGGGAAACTCTAATAGCCTTTTCAAAGGCAATATTAAAAAACATGCATGCAAGGCATCTCATCTCAAACCCTTTCAGTGTAGAATGATGAATAGATTAGACATGATTTTAACTCTGTGATTTACTCTCTTTAAAGTTATTGTAAATAGATCGATCAATTTTCTAGGAAATCTGAATTCCAGCTTACCTTCAAACAGCTTTTCACAGTACATGCTATCATAAGCAGCTTTAAAATCTATAATAAGATGAAAGGTATCAATATTATGTTCAACAGTGTTTTCCAAAATTTGTCTAACAGAATGAATTTAATAAATAGCCCATTTTCAGCTTGAAATCCACATTGGTAGCTACCAATAACTGTAGATGTATAACGTAATAACCTATTATATAAAATATGGGAGAAGATTTTAAATACCACATTTAAGAGGGTGATACCTCAATAGTTGTTACATTTTAGTCTGTCTCCTTTTTTACAAACGGGACATATGAAGCTCTTTTCCCATTCAATGGGCATCTGCTCCATAGTGCAACTAGCAAGTATAACATTATGAATAGCATTAATCAGTTCAGATAGGTCAATATTAATAAGTTCTGTATTAATACCATGTGGTCCTGCAGCCTTGTTGTTATTTAGATTCACAATACCCTTCCTCATTTCACACAAGGATGACGCATCAGGTCCCAGAGTTCAATCATTTACAACAACATTCAAGTCGATATTTAGATCAGCCTCCTTTCTTGGAAGATCTTTCCACAGAGAAGATCTCTAAAGAACTCTTTCCATCTTTTCAGCACTTCAACTCGATCACTTGTAGGTCGTGATCACCTTTTTCTACAAGTAGTAGTCCTGGGATAAGCAAAGCAAGAAAGAGAACTGATTTCCTGGTAAAATTTTCTTCACTCTTCTGTGCTTTTAATTTTTCTATCTCACTAAACTGTTCCTCCAAATATGCCTTCTTTTCCATATGAAACAGTCTTTTTTTTTCATCTTCTCAATTCTTTATAATTTTCCTCTTTTCTCTAGTATAGTGTTTTTGAATCATAAGCTTTTTTTTTTCCCCCTCTCCAGTAATTTTTAGACAATCACAATCATACCATCCATCTTGTTTATTCCCTTTCCATTCTGGTATAATTTCCCTTGCAATTATCCTCCTCAATTATTTTTTCATTTTGTTTTGAGGAGAAGTCACCAATTTATAAATCATCACATTTTAGTAGTCTTTCTTTTAATTTATTTCTATAATTTTTCATCATTAAAGGTTTGCACAATGAATCAACATCCAAGATTCAATCTCTTTGTTGCCCATTCCAAAATGCCTTACTTATCTTTCCTCTCAGCTTGGAAATCACCAGAAAGTGATTGGAGTCAACACTGGCTCCATGATAACTTTGGACGTCCAAAAAGCACTTTCGGTGTCTTAGATCCACCAGGCAATAATAAAAAAAAAACAATCTGATTTAGTGTTTTTCCATCTGGGGGACACCATGTGACTTTATATATATTTCTATGTTCAAAGAAGGTACCTCCTATAATAAGTTCATTAGCATTTGTCTTAAGCCATTATCACTACTTTTCTCATGTAAACTGTGATTACCCACAGAGTTCCCCACTAATATCGTGCCAATCTAACTTCTATTCATTAATATATTTTTTTTTTTAAATCTAGTATTCAGCAACATGTGTTTTATAAAAATTCAAGATATGCTCTTACATAATAGACATTTTCCATTATCAGTAAATGCAAAAAGCATCTGATACATGAAATTACAGTCTCTTTGTCCCAATTATTATTTCATTTGCTGGAGATCAGTAAAGTTTAAAGCTAAACAGCTCAAAGGATTTCCTTCATTTTCACTTCACAGTAATGTGTCACTGAATTGCTAGTAAAATGCTTGCATATCAAGACAATATAGACAAGATTTTTCCGACAGACATGTTAAGTAATAACTACTATTTATCTTTACTGATCAGGCAGCACAGAGCACATAATGTTCTGCAACTTTTTTGAATGCATTACTTGGAATATACAAATAGTACACTTCCTTTTTACTTTATGTATTTTTAAATTTCTATCATTACTGCTTTTCTAGTTGTACATCTTCATGTAAACCCCCCAAAAGGTTTATGCCTCCCAAATTATTTGGTCAGGTGAGCAGTTTTTCATATACCTCTAATCTCTTCTTATACAAGAACTCATTTAAACTTTTGTGGACACATGGACTTGTAGTCTTTTTACAAATGCTCTGTGTGGTGAGTGTTAACATGAGTTATCTGAAGGGGGGCAAGAAACACAATGTTACTGATGAAATATCAAGACTTCCTAGAGTGAGACTTCCTAGAAGGTAGCAAATTACTAGTATTCAATGGAATAATGATAAACAGTAGTATACACTTTCAGAAGTTAACAAGAGTAATGTGAATATAATTCATTTTTCTTTAAATTTCATTAATTTTCTGAATTGGGGTATTGCTTATTTGAAGAGTTTTGGATTTAACATTTTTTAAATTCTTTGCAGCATTTATAGGATTATTTGAAATTTATTAATTATGAATTTCAGTTTTGGTCTTTGTGAAAAATTACTTCTAAATTTCTTACTTTATGTCTTTACTGATATATGAGTCAAATATATCATACAGTTTCCAAGAATAATGCTTATGCTTTAGACAGAAGATCCTACATTTGTACATCACACACTATATTTTGGGGGGGAAGAATGGGGCTTTTAAAGAGGTTGCAGCTAAATGAAGCTTTATGAAGATTAGTAGCATCATAATTTCCTATTAATTAACAGTGTCAGTTATGTCACAATTTCATTCACCACCATTTCCTATAAATCGATTCTTGCTACTGTTTACTAAATTTCAGTTTCTATTGATAAGCAGTTTCATATTTTTATCACATTAAGAAAAAAAAAATTATTAGAATCAAACAGAATGCACATGTGATAAATCAAATGTTGACAATCTTAATTACCACAACACATATAGAACATTTATCCAAATATGCAAAAATTATGTTCTCTAAATGCATTGATATCAATTTTATACTGATGAAATAATCCATAAACTTAAATTCCATTATAATACACTACTTGATTTCTGATATGATCCAGCTGCTGAAATAGTCAGGTTTGATGAAGTGAAAGCAAAACATGAGATGATACCATGTTGTCCACTTTTTTTAGCTAAAAAGAAAGAAAGGAACATCTTAGACCATAAATGTTTGTTTATAACACTGATTAAAAAAGAAATAAATACAAGAAATTTTTTTAAAAAAGTGGGGTCAGGATTAAGTGAGAGAAAAATTACAGATATGACTCAGAAATTTGGTAAAATCTTCAAATACATTGTCACTACTGACCAAACAGTTAAGCCACAGAAAACTAATTATTTTGTCTAATGTTCAGTTCCCAGCAGCTGAACAAGCTGATTTAAAAGATTTTCCTAATATGCAAAATAAATAGTAGTTTCCTTTAGAAAAGCTTTAATAAAGACATCCCCCCTGGCAAAAGCCCTTTATATAATTAACCAAACAAAAAATGTCAGTTTCTGAATCTAACATAAATATTTACGAAAGAAACATTTTTCATCAATAAATTATCATAAAAGAAATAGTCAAAATAGACATTGGAACATAATGAGCACGTAGTAATATCTGAACATGAAGTGTGGTCTCCAGTAATTATATTTTACTCTTACATGCTGGCTACTTCATAATAGAATCAATCAGCTCAGCAATACAATGACAACTATTCCTTTAGTAAATAAAAAGTGGATGAAGATCATACAGTTTTGTTAATGAGTTATCAGTTTTTCTGTTTCAAATTATGAATGGCCAGAGAATGCATTTATATAGATAAATAGAAATTTACATCAAAATATTTCCTTTGCAATGCATGAGAAACTGCATTATGAAAAACTATCAAGTGGAATTCAAATAATGCAAATCTTATCACTAGGAAGACTTTGGATAATCACAGCACCTAAAAGGCTAGATTCATTCAACTGTATTTTTTATAAGTTTGAGACTTTTACAACTCAGAAGGGAAGGATATTGTGAACTGAAGTGAAGTAAAGCTGGGGTAGCTTCTTGAATGTATGAGAAACAAAGTTGGTCTTTAGTTTGAAATATAACAATTTGATTTTGTGTTTGTCTTTTATGTATTTTCATGTGCTTCAATAAAGCATTTTCATGTTCCCCCCCCCACACACACTTTTGTCTTCCCAGATTTTTAAAAGAACCCTGCATTGGGTAGCTGTAAATCCATGAATTAAATTTTGGCTTTTCGTTTTCAACATAATAACTATAAGCTGTCACCGCAATATATGTGGGAAAAAAAGCAAAAGAAAAAAAAAATTGTTCTAACAAGCTCAGCAGGTTTCATCAAGAAAACATCTATCTTGACCCAAGAACATAGACCTGACGATCCACAACCAATTGTACCCAAAATTGTATTAATTTTTACAATACCTTTTGCCTGTACTTTCTTATTTAAATTGCATTCAGTATAATATTATTTTAGCAGTACCTACAATATAATTAAACACTGTACTTTAGTATGTTCAATAACAGTATGAATAATAAACAAATTAAAATATAAAGCACCTCATAACATTTAACATAGAGTAAAAAATAAAGGATATGAATTCAAGAGATTCTTAAGATAAAATATAAAATATTTAAGCTAAAATAAAAAAAAATAGAAAGACCAGAAAGGTCAAAGCACACAAACATATTACCATGTCATATAAAAAAATACTGTTACAAAAATACCTGTCCAACATAAAACCAAATCGACTTACAACCTATCAGCCAGAATGTGAAGTGTAAGTGAAAAATTTTTTAAACTGGCTGAACTGGGGAAAAAAAATCAAAATTAAATGTAACAAATAAAAAATGCTGAAAATCTGGACAAATTATTTATTATCACACGTCATACTTGACCAAGGTTAATAATATAGAGACCAAATATAGTATGGTATGCAGGTAGTCAAAACATAAAATTATATTTCATTTTACATAATCTTTACAACATAAAATAAAATCAGGGGATGTACACACAAGGGGGTGGGAAACCTGGACAGATATTGTATTGCATCTATTTAACTTGATGACAAAACAAAAATTACAGGCTATTAATAATTGTCCTAAACACATTTCCTACATTTATATTATTACACTATCTAATTGAAATTAATGTCTGATTATACATATTTCCTACATTCTGTGCAGTTAAGGCAGCAGTTTTCTCCAAATAGAGTAGTTTCGCATTTATCTGATCAGTTAAAAAACTTAATTCTTATACAGAGAGCTGCACCTTAGTATTATTAATACCTTTACAGGATTTAAATGCAAAGATTTTAATCTTAAGTTACAAAAATTAAGAAAAATTCTATAAATCGTTAAATTCTACTTCTTTTTAGTTTTAGCAAAAGAAGTTAATTTATAGTTTTGACAATTCATTGCTTCTTTATTCATAAAGTGATTCAATTCAAGCATAGGATACACAGAAGTGATGAAGAAATTTTATTACCAAAAATTTTTCTTTCTTCAAACTCCCGACCTGGGTTGTCAACATCAAAGATGCGAATATATTTTTCAAATCCACAAAATAATTTTTGACCATCTGCAGTGAAGCCCAAGCTGCGAGCAGATTCAATTTCATCCTATACAATAAAATGCTATATCAATACTCATAAAAGTCAAATAAATACAAAATTTAAAAAGAATATCTAAGAACAGGGCAATGCTCCTGCACAGTCGGCAGTCACCGCCAACTAGTTTTTTGCCATAATGGCATATGCATAAATGGCAACATGCTGAAAATAACATGTGGCAGCAACAAATTGCTGAAATTAAAAAAGCAAGAAACATCCATAACAAAGCACTGAAAATTGCACAATACTAACATCGATAGCAAAACACTCAAAATTACCTAAAAAATCAACAAATTTGCTAAATTTAAAAAAACCTTTTTATAGAACACTTATAAACCTTTCTTCAATAATTTTCTTTCCTATAATAAAACTTTTTATTTTTCCCAGTCTTCTGCCCATGTGCACAGCAATCTCTTTTAGCTTAACATAAAAGAACAAGAAGTATCAGAATCTGTCACAGTAATTCTAGTACTTAATACATTAACGGAAGATTGGTTAATTTTGGTGTGTAATTTGATACAATTAGTTTTTTCTTTATTTGGAGTAGAAAATGTTTGGGAATCATGTCTAAAATAGGTTTGAAGATTTTTACCCTGAGCTACAATTTTCTACCACCACATGAACCTAGCTAAGTACAACTTCAAATGCTGTCTTACTGTACCACTATGCTTCTTGTTTTACCGATTTGGAGAAGCCCATTCCCACTTGAATTTTGCATACGAACTCCGGAACGTGGATTCACAAAATTGAATTTGTAGTTTAGCATTCCTTTTGTTTATATTTTCTTTGATTGCATTTAAGAAAGTTGTGGCTTTTGGGTCGGGCACTGTAAAAAGATTTCTTTAGTTTCCTTGTGACCACCAAAAATCCATTGAGGTGGCAGAACATGGCCAATGTTAATTTTTCTTTTCAAGGAAAGGCTTTCATCAATCTTTATGATTAAGCCTTCACAATTTTTTTTTTATTTTTTATTTTCATGAGTCTGCATATTTTCTTCGAATAACTGTTCCAGTCTATAACAGTAGCATTAGCCATGTTGAGTTCATCCATGCAAAGTTTAATTGATCTTATTTCCTTAAGCCAGGAGCAGATGAATCTGATGACAGTGACGAATCCCAGTCTACTGGCTGCAAATAAGTTGCCAACTCTTATTCCCACCAATTTCATGCCTTTCAAACATCACTACAGCCTCTTCAATTCACTTGAATGAAACTACATTTCAACAAGAAAGATTTCTTTAGTTTCCTTATCCATTGGAAGTGGCAGAACATAGCCAATGTTAATTTGTCTTTTCAATGAAAGGCTTTCATCAATCTTTAGAACAGCTGAAGGTCTGAAACTTATTTCACTCTTGATATGGTTTCAAGGCTGAAACATGATATTTGCTGAGAATTTTATCTGGTTCATTGGGATTGGCAATATCAAAAGTTGTTGGAGACCTCATAGTCACTATCACATACAGACCATCTAGCTGAGGCATGAATTTACTAGTTTTCTTCAGTGGGCCTCTGCTGACAGAGTGGAAACTAACCTAGACTTTATCTCCAACAGTAAATTTCGAAGTTTCTATTCTTTTCTTATCAGCATATCACCTCTGTTACAGTTCTTGCAAAATGCTTCAAATATGGAGTAATTTCCAGAGCAAAATTATCGTTCTCAATTACAGCTCTTATATCATATTTTACATCATCTAAGATTCACAAGCCTTCTGCAAACAGGGAAATGTAGCAGATTGTCCACTTGAGTCACATCTGGCTGTGTTTAAGCAAAACTTATTAATGGCAGTTTATCCTTCCATGCTTAATGGTCATTACCAACAAGTATTGCTAAATGAGGTTTCAGATTTTAGCTCTTTCTTTCAACTCAGTCCAATTGTGGATGATATACAGGAGTAAGACTTTAATCAATATTGAAGATATAGATTAGTTTTGCATGACAGCATTTGTAAAAATTGAGTACCATTCTCGCTTATTATTTTTCAGGGTAACCTGAATCGAAGGGTGACTCCTTCCAAAAGAGTAGTGGCACATTCTCTAGTTATTGCTTTCTTTAAAGCAAATAGTTCTGTCCACTTCATGGCACAGTCTTGCACAATACAAACCCATTTTTCACCAGATAGTGTTTCAGGAAGAGGACCAAAAGGCCAGTTGACAGCAACTCATAGCACTGAGAGCATATACAGGAGTTTGGGTTGGGTTGGGTTATTCAATTATGGCAAAGCACACGAGGGCTATCTGCCTAAAGGGAGGGATGCCTTCGTGGAGGACTTTCTAAGGGAAACTGGCTCGTATACACGTTACACATGGGGAAAACCACGAAAACGCCCATGCAGCCAGCCCGTTCGCGGGATTCGAACCTCGGACCGAACTACCAGGAGTTTGAATTAACCCAGATGGCTAATGAGTAGATACTAAAACCATAAAAATCATCTTGGAGAGTGACGAATCACACTATATCTTGAGATCCAATCAACATGTATACATAAAATCAATTGCCAGGAAAATACTACACACTGAGATTTGATGAACATGTGTAGACACGGCAACTACGTACTGAAATGTACTAACTTCTTCTCTGAATTTGGCAGAAGCAAAATTATCATATAGTCCTGTGCTTCTTGATTTGGTCTTGTTCTACCAGTTTTAGTATCCTAAAAACTGCACAATTATGTTTCTGAGTACTCCATGATAATAGCTTGGAACTAGCCCATTTCTCTTTCAGCGTATTAATTTACTCATTTATAAAACAAGGATAATTGAGTGACTTGAGAAACTGAAAGTAACTAATTTATTCGGTCTGCTGAAAATTACATTTCAATCCATCTGAGCATCTTTGGGATGTGCTAGAGTGCTGGCTGCAAACCAAACCAAATTTTAAAAAAATCATGCTACAGAAAAAATGGCACCATTTTCAAATGCTATGATACTGCCAAATTGCAGACTTACACTGTACTAATAATTATTTGTCAATCTTGAAATATGAAAAACCGGGAATTTCCAGGAGGTTTTTGTGCTGTGGAGTAGTGCCATTTTAAAAGAACTCAAAATTAATTTTAAATCACTTTATAATGCCCAATTTGGTTTATTTAACTATTTATCTTATGATTCTGATATAAAATATATTAATATTTACTTACATATTCTAAATTTTATTTTCTTTGGCTGATTTCATAGTAATTTTCTTACACTTTTATCTGAGAAAATTCAAAGTAGCAAAGGAAAGCTCCAATTTATAAGTAGTGAAGGAAAGTTTTAATTCAAAATACTTTTAATGAAAAAAAATAATTAATGTGCATATAAACTTAATAATGGATAAACTTAATAATGTGATATATATTGACATAAAACAAAATTAAATATAAAGATTTACTGATTAAACATAAGGCTGAATCTTCACAAAAAGTTTCAATAAATGTCTACAGCAGATCAAGACAAACCAAATAAAATTTAATAAGAAAAATTATACTGAAGATCACCATGGGTGGAAGATGAAATTTAAATAGTGAAAATTTCATTTGCATAAATTAATATCATTTGTAATATTTAATTTTATTGCTGAAAACCACTATTTTTATTAAAGGCTAAAAATTAAAAACCAGAAGATTCAGTGATCTATTGGCAGACAGGAAATGAATCGAAAAACCGGGAGTCAGAAGCTATGCTAATATCATACGAGTTTCAGATAAATACATTCTTATAAATATTTGTCACTATCAATAATGAAATTATTTTCTTAAAGTGAGTTACTTTCACCGATGACTTGTAAAACACAGCTTATATTAATATTTCATAAAAAGAAAACTATAAAAATGCCTTCATAACTACGTGATTTAGCTTTCAATAATTAAAATCTATCTTTCCACACCTGGCTTACCTTGTAACCATGATAATGAAAATTGCGGCACATATTATTTCACTGGTACAAAGCCCACAAAAGAAGCTTTATTTGAACTATAATCTCAAATAATGTGGTGAAAATGAGTGCTGTGTGATTATGCCGACACACATTAAAGCAGAGTAAAAAAAAAATTATGTGCCTATTTTAAAGTAACAGAGTATAAGGTATAACAACAAATTCTTTAAGTCTACAAACACACTCTTCCAATAACAATATCTTCTAATAATGAAAAATCATTTATAATACATTTGGTTACTTATTTTAAAATGTTAAAAATTCTAATTTTGTTCTAAAATGTATGTTAAAAAATTCTAATTTTGTTCTAAAATGTTAAAAGAGGTTAGCATACATGAAAAGTTAACATTTATATATTTTTTAATGTTTGCTTTAAATAATATGCAGAATAATTTATCGCACGCTAAGCAACACATTTTTAAAGGAAGGAAGTCAAATTTTAATACCTAAAAACAGTTAAATAAAATCATTTTAATATCAAATTTTCACTGACATGAACCTACTTGCATTTTTTAAACATTTATTTGACATGTACCAACAATCTCTCTAATTATTAAAATCTCATACTAAATTTAAAGATTTTAAACTCAGATAAGACAAAAGTAAAAACTAAAAAGGGGGGAGAGAGAAAGAGAGAATTTGATTCAGTTACCACATGATTATAACTTCTGTAACTGCATCGGAGTTCTCCAGTGAAACCATCCCAAAGATGAACTGGACTGCCTTTAGAGGTGCTAGCTAAACTTATAAAGAAAGATAAAGATTAAAACTTTAATGAATCACCAAAAATATATATATATTTTAAAACATATTCTGGATTTCATTCATTTAGCCTTAAATATCGGTTTTGGACAGAATATTTTACAAAATAGACATTCATGAAAATAGTAAAAAATTCCTTATACATTAAAATGCTATTTATATATTTTTCAAAGGACCATTCAAAAAAAGGTACCATAAATGAGAAAGATAGAAAGTTCTAATTTAAGCTGTGATATGCATATTTCAGCTTTAGAATTTTAATGCAGTTATTATACTATTACAAATTCATTATAATTTCACTTTAGTTTGTTTAAAAGACTATTTATATTTTAAATAATTCATTTTTTTTTAAATTGTATAAATTCAAAAGTATACACTAACTATATGAGATACAAAATTAATATGATAATACGTTTATTTTATTAATCCATCTCGGACAAAATACTTTTTCCTTAAAAGATTTTAACACAGATGGAGATTTTAATTTTTCAAAGAAAAAATTTGAGTGATTTCTGGTGACTTGTTGGTGTTTGTAAATGTTTAGAGTAAAGCAATATTAATTAAACACTCCTAGTTTTTCCTATAACATCATGACATTTAAAGAAATTTCCAAGTCTACCAACACAACACATTTCATCTTCAGTAGAAGATTGGATTAATTTTTTTCTTCGTCATGGCTAATATTTAAATGTTTATTTGAAGCTGTTTTTAATCCATTTTTAAACTCTGCATAGATCTGACATCATGAGATCTGCATCATGGTTTACATATTACTCAGAAGCAACATCAGCCTGAAGATTCCAGTCTTCTTCATCTATAATCATAATATTTGTATAATCTGCCAAAAGATGGCACTGTATACCAATAGAGGGCACAGACAGCAATAGAGAGCATAGACTGAGTAGTAGTGTGAGAGTGTGAAGCACATGCAATATAATGTGGTTTTGATCATGCAACATATGGCTGGATTATGTACATATTGTAAATAAAATACTGTGACAATAAATTCAAATATACAAAATACTAGTGCGTATCAAAGCAAATAATAAAAATAGCAAGTTCACTTATCTAGTTTTATCATAACTTTCCTCAGCAAATAACAGTTAATAGCAAAATCATTATGATGAACTTTAATTGTATGTGACATGTAAATCAAATAAAAATTCTAAAGATTCAAATTCTGAGAACCACTTTTCTTTTGGATCTCTCTCTGTTTCTCATTTTTTTCACAGAAACTATATGTATGTGCAGTGTCATGCTGAGATGCCTGGGAACCACTGATACAGACAACTATAGTGTTCATGTTATTACAGAATTTCGTGATTACTATTTCCATTCTTTTGTGATAGAGCTGTTAATATTTAAATATGAATATTAGAAAATCTGCAGCCAAGTTCAACCAATATGAGGCAATAAAAGATGTATTTTCTTTACTATAACAAAGGCCTGCTATATTAAAGATATATAAAAATTTACAGAAAACTTAAATCTTGACAAAAAAATGACACATTGATATTCATTTTACAAATAAAATTAAATCACCGCCTAGACGGTATAGTGGTCGGGGGAGCCGGTACGATACCAAAAAGGCCTGCAAAGGTGGCCCACCTATTGGGTGCTTCTATAATAAAGAAACCACCAATTCTGGCCTTAGTATACAATAATGGACTGTGTTACAAATTGTAACTGTTCACAATCTGCCATTGGGGGGGAGGGAATTAAATTAAATCAGTATATGGCAAGCGACTTTCAAATAGCAAATATTCTATTAAAAATCTTGCAGTCATTGAAAGGTATAAAAATGAAATTAATCACAATGCTTTGAATGTCCTATTTTGTTATACTGATACATCTATTTTGTTAATCTTAGAGATAAAATTCTAAATCCATGAGAATCTGTAACTACATCCATGATAACAATGCTCTTTAATAAGCATCTATAGATATTGTTATGAATTCTGTAGACATGTAAATAATTTTAGTGAAATTGTATGTAAATTGTAGTATCTCTTGTATAATATACAAAAGGTTTCAGAATGAAAACAATTTTCGGAAAAACAGGATTACAGGCTCAAGTCCATTTAACACTGAGGTACATAGTTATCTCACAAAGCTGGCAATGGTTATAATAACTAATTTTTGTCACCAACTTTGGCAAAAAATTGCCAAAAGTTAAACATGGCAATCATTTGGCAATATTTTGTCTGATCCCTGTGTAACTGTAACTGTGTATGCCTTCCTAAAATTTCAAGACATCGAAGCTACCGGAAATTTTTCTGGTGGACAGTGGAAAATTATATATAAGACCAGACAGAGACATAGAGTTTTCAGTTTTTAACTTGGAAGTTCAGAACATTAAGAGATTATTGTGCAAGTTTTCATTTTTGAGATGCACTACCTTGTGCTCAAATTTTCAGTAGTATGAAGTAATAACTACTGATTGTGCTCTGCCTTACTCAGAAAAACTGTACAAGTATTTTGGTGCAGAAAGTTCCAGAACTGTGAAGTATAAAAAAAGTTAGTAAGAAAGTTCAGAAAAATAAGTTTGATAGTGACATGGGTACAGAAATTGGAAAGAACTCTTGGAATTTTTATCTAATCATGTATCATGAACTATCTCAAAATCACATAAATCATATATGCAAATGGAAAGAACTAAGAACTATCTCTAAGCATCAAAATCTCAAATTAATAGATAAAGTAACACTAAATTAAATTAAGACAAATGAAAAAAAGAGGGAAACTAGTCTTAAAGAGATTCCTTTTTATCATCATGTTTACAGTCTAAAGAAATTTATCTTTAATTGATGATCATGAAAAGCTTGGAAATACAAATACCACACTACAGTGAACTGAGAAAGACAGGTTATATACTTTAGCAAGAACATTCAAAATGAAAAATAATATAATGTTATGAAAACAGGGCTAGAAACAAATATTATTTAGTTGTTCTCTATTGCACACTAATTGCAAGTCACAAAGAAAACCTTTTTAGTCCAAAGGGGCTTTGTCCCTGAAGGACTGTTGTTTTCGTTTTGCAATTTTGCGTCAGAAACATTAAAAGTCTGAATCACTTTTCAAACTGTTGCCACAAAATATTGCAGCCCTGTTTTTCATTTAAAGAAATTAAATAATGAAGAATCTGCATAAATGTATGTATATTTCTCCAAATGTGATAAAACAACGGTACCTAGAGCCATCGAATTTTGAATTACGTACATTTCCATCCAAATATGCGGATCTGGAAGCCCAAATTTGGAATTTGTTTTATTATCTATTTCATAGTTTATAAAACTTTAACAAATTTTTATGAATAAACTCAAACGATTTAAAGGCAAGCTATGACAACACACTACAGAGACTTTTATTTAGATAAAAAAACTTTTCATCTATAGTGCGCAGAATTGTGTATCAGAAAGTCTAAAGATATGCTCATTTTAAAATTAATTTTCTGATATTGCTGTTGAACTGAATTTTATGATTTTATGTTGCAAAGAACATGATGTTTAATAAAAAAATTTAAAAAACGCCCCTTTAGACGTAATTTTAAATCTGAAA